>VXAA01004026.1:359662-437404 GCA_013399115.1 Anseranas semipalmata | reverse complement strand
TTTTTTAGCAAAATATTACCGAATAGATAAAATCCTGTATGGCAATACGGTTTGCAGTTTTTTTTTTCTACTTCTTTTTTGGTTTCTCATGTATATACGAGGATAGTTTTATCATCTGTGATTCTATGATATCCATTCTGTGATTCTATGATAGTAGGCCTGAAGGGGTAGACGCAGCAGAGAAGGAAGGATTTAGTATGAACAGGGAAGGCCAGCCTTTATACCATGAGTACTGGATATAAAGAATATATAGAGACGCACCTAGATTCCTGTCATAATTAGGCTGTTCTTGAATGTTGTCCCTTAAATATTGTGACTGAAAAGTCAAATAGAGAGGGGCTCTGTTGCTTATGTTGTGAAGATGACTTTTATGTGACACAAAATGGCACGATTTTTCTAGAATAGTTACAGAAAATTATTTAAGTAGAGCTTCTTGTCCCACAGTTATCTTCCTTTTTAAATCTCTTTTTGTTTGTTTGTTTGTTTGTTTTTTTAGGGAATATAATCACCATGTCGTCTGCACTATTGCCTAAGCCACCAATGCGGCGCCTTTTGGCCAGGCGGATGAAGTTTCACCTATTTGGGGCGTTTTTTGTATCTATGGGATGTGCAGCATTATACAAGGTGAGATCACTACTCAGTTATAAACTGGCCTCACTAGAGTGTTTTAAGATTCATAATACTGCTTTGTTTAGATCTGGTTGAGCTTTTCATCAAAAAGCTTTAGTAATGTATTTTTGTAAGCATATTTCCAGAACATAAATAAATCTTCGTAATCTTCCTTTGAAGAAACAATGTGAATGACCTGATGCCTTATGCTGTGTGATTAAGATCATGCAATTTGTGACAACTTAACCTTGGGTCTCCTAGTCCTAGGCTGCTCTCACATTAACTGTAGATAACTGTGACTCTCTGTCACGGTGTCAGAGACTCAGGACAGTTGTCTTGTTTTATCTTTAGATTGACTTCTGAAACCTTGCTTAGAAGCAAGTTGCAAACACCGCCCATCACACTGAAGATTTCAGTATGTGGAAGGCTAGTATGGTCCTTTTATCCTTGCTTTTGAAGTAGCATGTGGAAATGGAGCTTTACATTTCCAAAAAAATCCCACTTACAGATTGCAGTTTGTTTTATGTGGTCCTTAAAGAGCTTTCGGACAAAGATAAGTGTGGTAGTTGTTTTTGAGTGCCTTTACTAAGTACTCTTTGGATCTTACAAGTTACATTTTTATCACAGGCAATTAGAACACAAGTTCCATGAATTTCATGGAAGAAATGGGTCTTGCTTCACCCACTGAACTCATTCATTTGCAGCATTTAAGTACTCAGGAAGCTATTGATAGAAGTGACTAGTTAACATCAGGTTGACAGTGCTGATTTTTGTGGTAAACAAACTGTGGAGATCAATAAATGTCTATCAGAAACAATAAGCTTGCACTGTTGAAGCTTAGCATCCACTTAACACACCTGTTAAGAGATGGGCAAGCTTGGTTGTGATGAGATTTGCAATGTCCTTTTTTTAATAGTGTCTGGTTTTATACCATATTTGGCAGCCCTACATTAACGCATTAGTAAGGCAGTGGACCGTATTTAGAACAAGTATCTGATCTCAATAGTAATTTACTATGTTACATGTTCAGTACTGTTGGACAAACCCACCTTAGCCTTTCCTTCACATTTTTTTGGCTTTTTGAACATATCCTTGTGCCTCAGATGAGTGGGTACTCAGGGCATCAGGATCATGTCTCTTGATGTCAGTGAGCTGTAAGATTGGTTTGGGAGTTCTGTAAAATTTTACCAGACTTCTGCAGTTGACCTACAGTGTAGCTCAAAGGTAGTCAATTATTTTGGGATGCCATTTTATCTGGAGTTACAGTTCTGCACCTGCCCACAGGCATATTCAAAACTTGCCATAACAGTTTGTATTATGTGTAAAACGATCATCAGGCTGGGGAGAGGACATTTGAGTATAAATACAGACAAAGTGTTTCTGGATCTTAAAAATGTAATGTGCTATCTTTTAACTGGCTTTTTAAGGTTCGCTTTAGGCATTGTTTTCCAAGCCAGCAGTCAGGTAGCCTAAACTGTGGATTTGAACAGGAACAACACAATTTTTTTTACTAACTTCCGTCATTGAACTGTCAAAGGCTTTCTAGACCGATATCCACTGCTAAAATAATTAGCACTAATAGCAACAAATAAATAAAAAAAATACTGCTTGTAAAGATTTACAATCTTTATTTTTTGTGTGTGTTATTTTCCAGTTTGGAGTTGCTGAACCTAGAAAAAGAGCTTATGCAGAGTTCTATAAAAACTATGATGCCATGAAGGACTTTGAAGCCATGAGAGCAGCTGGTGTGTTCGAGTCTGCACCGCCCAAATGATGGTCGCCTGCATTTCCAGGTAATAAGCTACTCTGCGTTAGAAGGGGAGGTCAGATCGTTTCAGTAAAATATGGTGCTTCTGTTTGGGCTTCTTTCTTTTCTATCAAATAGAAAGGTGCTCCCCAAGAAAAAGGATACAATTTGCACTCCTGAAGAGACCTGTGGGTAAAAATAACATGAAGAAATAGGGGAACCGGGAAAGTGGGGAGTAAGGGCAGAATGGGAATCTCATGGATACTTTTTGGGTAATTTGTTTAACTCGTGTGATATAGCAGACTTCTGCAAAGCAATGCCAGGCCTTTCCGTCCTCATGGAGCTGTGTTCAGAGCAATTCTGCCTTTGCATGGAGAGGAGACAAAGCTTTTGTATAAGATCTGCCTGATGTCAATATATTGATGCTGGCACATCTTGAATTGCTTAGCTTCGGGCTATCAAAATGTACTGCTTACGTGCTGGTGGTGGTACAGTGGAGAGAAAATGGAAAGGCCGTGTCTCTCTCATAGCATGGATCTCAATATAAGAAACAGAGACAGCTTCCACACATCCTTTTGTCTTTTGAAGCTCATGAGGGGAAATATATTTAAATACATACATACATTTATTATATAAAATTATATGCATTTTTTTAAATCACTATGGCATACAGCTTCTTGTGTACTAACATTCAGATTTTTGCCTTACTGAATTCAGCTTGAATAAACTTTGCTTATGATACTGTTCTCCTAGTGCTTAACATTGCCTTTTGTTAGAACACTACCAAACTTTGTTCTCCTTTACTTATCATAACACCAGGAAAAAAAAGTTTTGATTTCAACCTCGTTATGGTTATTAATAAGCACACTCAGTAAACTGCACAGGCTCATGATATGACAACTCAACAAAGAATTCCTCCCCCCTTCTTGATCAAGATTTCTTACATTGAGTTCTCTGCTTCTCTTAAAATGACTTCAAACTAATCTAGAATGATAGCTTTTTCATTCTTTTGGAATGTTTTCATATTGTGATCATTATGTGATAATCTGTGGCTCTAATTATCCTGGCCAGCTGGATTTTCTCAGCCTGTTTGCTTAAAGCAGCAAGATTGAATAAAACATTTGTACTTAACACTATTAATATGAAATTCTGTTGTGTGACAATCTACAACTCTCTGGTTTCTGCATAACGCAATTGTATGAAAGAAGCAGAGCTCCAGCTATTCTGCCAGATTAAAAAAAAAAAAAAAAAGGGGGCACGCCCTTTTTTTCCTTTTTTTTTTTTTTTTTTTTTTTTTTCTTCCTTGAGGAAAAAGCATCTCTTCTTTAGTGATGACTCCAGCAATGGTAAATAATGAAATGATAAATTTACCTGGTTTTATTCTCAGTAATTTTGCCTCTAGTTTGGTCCTTGGTAATACACAAGGACTTTTTAGCTTTCCTAGACACTGGAATTGCATTCTTTAGTCAGGTGGCCTTCATCAGAGTGTTCTGAAAGGCCATCTGGTGGTAAAATCATTTGAAACAAACACTGTCAACAATGATCCATGTTAAATATTTAATTGGAATCATGAACAGGACTTTTCAGTGCAAATAGAGCTCCACTCTGTAAGCTTATGTTCCCATTTGGAGCTTAAAAAAATCAAGTTGCACATTGTGTGCACCTGTTAAAATTAAATGTTTCCTAAACATTTCTTCCATTCCTTAATTACACCAGCTCAAAAGAAAATGTGAAGGATAAATCTTTGTATGTCATTTTGTTTGAATTGTTGATGCTTTTTATTCCTTATCCTATTTATATAAGAACTTATATTTTTCTATAGAATAGTAGAAGAAAGGGGAAAACAATGCCACTGTTTCAAATGTTCTAAAAAGACTGTGAAAAAGACAAGTACACAAAACAGATGGAAGACATTTTCATTTCCCTTAGTAATTTAAATCTTAGGTATGGAAGTTGGATGGAGGTTGAATTTGATGCTTATTTTGGTATAGTTACCTAAAGGGTACAGTGGTCATGCATATTCTACATCTGCTCCCATTTTATTGGAATGTATTTTGTATGTGGCAGTAAATACAGTGGTTTAACTTCATTTAATACTCACTCTGGAATCAGTACTTGCCCCTGAAACTGAGGAAATGCTAGGCAGGGAGAATTCATTCGTTAAGGTGTTAGTTTGGAAGTCTGTGCGGAGTTTGTTCCTGCTGGGCATGTAGAGAACTTGGTACCTAAGTGTGAATTTACAGAGGTTCAGCTACCCGGCATAGACTTTGTGTGGTGGTATTGGTGATGGAAATTAAGTGCAAGTATAATTTTGGGGAGTGTCTTGCCTCTAGAGTGTGCTCGGTAATATAATAAAGGGGCAAGTTAAGAGTTTGGTGCTAACCACTTGCATGACTCTTGTCATGGAGCACAGCTGGTCTTGGATCGTGTTCAATATAATGTGGAGAAGCAATTTGACTTTGGTTTTCTTCCTTCCTTGGTAGGTTGCCTACACCACTTGTTTCCTCTCTGGCTCCTATCTGAAAGTTGCATTCCTTTCTCTTTCAGGCCCTTAGCAAGATTGATTCAGTTATCAGTGCTGCATGTATAGTGAATCTGACGTGCTGTGCAGGATTGTTCCAGCTCTTGATTTGTTCCATGTTTCACTTCTGTTTGCCACATGAAGGGTGTGTGAATCTTAAACTGTCAGGAAATAACAGGGGGAATTCCTCTAGACTAAACCACCACATAAACATTTCTCTCTATTGCTTTGCATTCATACATACTAATGTCTTTACTGAGAGTATGAAGTTTGTCCAACATAACTTATTTTCTTTTTATCTTGCAGATCCCCTTCAGTCTAAGGAGACTTGATGACCGAACCTTACTCGTTCACTGAATTATAAAGTGTAATGCACTTCAGTGCATGACATACTCTAATGTATCTCAATAAATAAAATATATTCATCAGTGAGGCTTAATCATCTTCATTAGTGTTGAAATGCTTAAGTGCTGGAAAGAGTGGTGGAAAGTCTTCATAAATTGCTTTAGACAACTAAGTCTGTTTTTCTTTCCCCCAAGAATTATTTGTGTCTTTGTTTTGGCCAAATTCCGTATTTGATAACAAAGTATATTCTTAAGCAATTAAGGCTAGGTTGTCTTTGCTGCTGATGGGAATATGCAAGAGGATAGTTGTTACAGGAAGGGAGAGGCTGGATTTCTGGAAGGGTCTCAGTTACCTCTGGCTTCAGAAGTCAAGTGACCTTGAGATGAAAGAAATTGTAGAGTAAATCTGGAAAAAAAACAGCCAACCTTCATATCGTTCTGCTGCCATCACTGTGTTGCCTTCCTTACAGCAGCAAAGTTGCATCAAGACTTAGAAATTATGCAAATGCGCACTCTCATACATGGTACGTAACTAGAGTTGGAAAATTACTCCAAACTGCAAGTATGTTCACATGTATTTGATGTATAAAGGGAAAGAGGATAAAAAGAGACATAATAAGAGAGGAAATACTTACTTTAGGGTATTATAGTAATGACACTCTTTGTATGCTGCTTCTAGACACATCTCTTTTAATATCTGGAAGCAGTCAGCTACGCGCAATTTTAATCTTGGATACATTCTGTAGTCCAAGACCTGATGCTCTATCTTCTGCCTCATAACCAGTCATTTGGAGCACGCTTTGCGCATTGCTTATAGCTGACATTGAAAATATATATGTGATGTATAGGGCTGAAACTCTTGATTGCTGAACGTGGGTACTATGAGAGGAGTCAAAGCTGATCATGTCAAAGAAGGGAAGGCTTTGTATGAAGAAGCATGACAAATTAAGCCATCTGTGTTGTATTTGAAGGTCTTCGGTTCAAATCCTGTTTGGAGTAACTCTTACTATTGTAAATGGATCATTAACTACTTAATAGGTAACTGTGAGCAGCATTTGGACTAATGAAAGCACGTAAGTAGCGTATTTGATCCAGAACATTAATATGGAGCAACATGGCATTTTCTTTAAAGTTTCCGTAAGTGTAGTACTTCCTTTGAGCAAAGAAAGAATTTGACATAAGTGGTGCAGGGGAAACCATCTAGTAATCAAAATAACCCTGGTCCTATAAATGTAAACCTAAGCTTAACAATAGCAAATGATACCAATTTATCTTCCAAATGTACAATATAAACATTGTATGCCATTAAATAGTGAGTAACATTTTCTCAGCCATGGCTGCAGGTTTAAATAGCCAGGGGTCTTTAGTCATACTGACAGCTTCAGAAGCAAGGAAATGTGCTACTACCAGGTGTGCAGGCTGAAAGAACCGACTTCCCTCTCAGCCTAGCCCCTGTAGTCTTCCCCGTTACTACAAGTGAATTTACTTTTAAATTCTAAGTAAGTTTCTTCTAAACCATTAAAACCAACTACAGTTGTGTGTTCATTCTGTTACCAGCGTAGATTGATTTAAATGAGAATTTTGTGATTCAGGTTAGCTTTTTGATCAATTGTACAGCAGAGCTCAAAGATGTCCCTGGCTAAAGGTATTCAACAACGAAGAAAGGTGAGCTCTGCTCTGTGTTTGCAGTTTGGGAGTCATCAGGGTGTAAGTCTTGCATTCTTTATAATGCTATTATGTTTTCACAAGGGATGCAAAGCAAGTACTTCCTTTCAGCAGGCAATACCAAGCAACCCCTGGCTTTCCTCTGGAGGGGGAAGAGAGGGCAAAGCTGAGGCCCTAACCTATTCTGAAATCAGCACCGAGCCATCGATTTTCTTTCTTTTTGGCTATTGCTAGAGAGGGTTCAGCTAATCCTAACGGTTCTTGTCTATTGTATCTTACAACCAACTGGGAGTGGGACCTAGTGTTGCACAAGAAAGGCCTGTGAGAGCAAGACCCTAATCGGCTGCTTGTTACAGGGGCTGGCATGCTGTTTATAGGAGGGGCAGAGCTGAATAACATGCTTGTCTGCCCTGAGACCATCTCCAACCATCTGCAAAGACTTTTTTTGCTGTATTTATGTATATGAAATAATATATAAAAATTGATTGATCTAAACTACTTTGGGAAAGGTCTTGCCGTCCATAAGCCTGACTATGCCTCCAAATTTTTTGGCTGGCTTGCTTTATTCTTGAGTGTTTGAGGAATGATTGATTGTTCTGGAAGCAAACTAAAAAGATAGATTTGAAGTTGTGCGCTCTCCAGGTCTAAAGAGCGTTATGAAAGTAGGTATGCTTTAAGGGTACACATTGGAGTGCTTTAGCAGCTAAGTACAGGCAGCTGCTCTTTGGACAACTTTGTTTTCATAGTTCACACAGCTCATATGTAGGAGAGGCTGATTTATATGCCATCCCCACACATGTTTCCATACATGTGGTCAGAAGGGGGAGAAAGAACCTGCCTAATGCAGTAAAGATGCTAGCTTAATTCATTGAAGAAGAGTGTAATTTAAGCAAGTGTTTATTCCAAGAGACTATAATTCAGGAAAAAAACACAAATATAGTTTAAACAATGGCTGCAATCTACAAACTTTCAGGAATTAAACTGCTACCTTCGCTCATCTTTTACAGGTGTGTTTGCATCCTCTTGGCTGGTTTGTGTACTACATACATAATGAACAGATTAGTCTAATTCAAATGGTGACTATAGTGCTGTTTTGATTCAGTTAGTCACAATAAAACTTTTCAGCACATGTTTTGGCAAGCTAATCATCAGGTTTTTTACTTCCAAAGTATTGTCATGATCTATTGCATTTTTTGGTATATGACAAAGTCCAGTCACCAAGAGGAATCTAATGGGGGTCGGTCCACATGAAGCTTGCATGTCTTTATTGTCATTGTTCTACACAATGACTGTTCATTCACTTGTAACTGAATGACCAAATAGCTCACAAAAACAACTATTATAGTAATAGCTTTATTATCTTTAAACAATCTCTATATTACAATTTATGCATCAATATGCAAAATTAGAATTATTAAACTATTTCCATAAAATATTCAGGAATGAAGTATGTGTATATACACTCTTTTTTTTTCTTTTTTAAATAGTATTATTTAAACAATGACTAAATTATTAAATCACTATGAAATGTTGATAATGAATGAGCTTATTTCACATTCAGAAAGAACAATTCAGATCCCAGGCTACTGTATTTCAGTACACAAGAGACACAGCTTTTAGAAATATCTTTTAACAAAGCAGAACTCACGAGAAAAACATTACAAATACTACATTCTTTTGTACTGTGCTTTTGGTCATATTAGGTATGCATAGAAAGTATTAACTAACTAAAGCATATGTATTTGCTCAAAATGGTGATCAGATTTTATTCCAGTTCTTTATTTGTCTCTAATTCTGGCCATATTCAGGAATCCCCAGACAAAATGAATGTCCATATTTGTAGAACAGGGGCGAGAAGTTACAAGCATAGTTGAAAACTAAGCAAGCTTTTTTTTTTTTTTTTTCAAATAAAGCTGCTCTAGACAGATTTGGTTTATAAAGTAATCTAACTGTGCACAAAAAGAATGATTTCTTGTCTACTACAAACTGTAAAACATCTGAAAATAAGACACTTAGAAAGCGCATTTGTCTTGATGTGTTTAACATAGTATTCTTAAGTGTACTGTGATGGCATAATTAACTATTAATGTAATTGGAGCCTGTGGGTCCTTACTTTTGCATCAACCTGAAAAAAAATATCATCTCATTTTGCTTAGCATAAATATATTTGAAAGGTCATATTTCTAAATATCCCTGTTTTTATCACTTCAAAGATGATAGGCATGAAATGAATTAGGGCTTAATTGAGCATTTACTATATATAGTGGTGGCAGATCAGAAGTGAGAGAGACCCAACAAGGCTGTATTTAGCACCTGCACATCTATGTTACAAAGAGCTTGTAGATTTTAAGGAGGCTAAGCTCTGGTTCTTAAATTTTTGAACTGCATGTTCCTGGCTTCCAGCTAATGACCAGACAATGCACAATGTCATATATACATTTAATGTCCTGAAAATTTGATGGTGGTTGAAATAAAGTTTCTGTATACAGACAGTTTTAAAAATAAATTCATGTTGTAGTTCATGTTTTGTTCTCCAAACCACACAAAGGCACTAGTTTACATTAAGGACTAATGTCCTGCAAAACTTCAGTCAAATAAAGGAAGCTATTTTAAGGTTAAAGTGGTGCTAAAACCCAGCTGTCACTAGTAACTTAAAACAGCCACACTGGGTTTTTCAGATTTAGTGGGGGAAAATGTTTTGCCTCAGGATGTACACGTTGGGGGGAGTGCATGTGTGGGGGGAAGGCTCAGCCTTGAGCAAGTTTTTACAGCTGAATTATAAACCTGGTTTATAACAGAAAGTGGCAGACCCTAAAATATGACATAGTATGTATTGATATATATTTTGTGTGTGTGGCAAAAATGTCTCTATGCACTCAATTTTTCCCTATTCCCTGATTTTTGGTTATTGAAAGAAAAAGGATTTTGAGCTATAGTCCAAGGCTTTTCCCTTTCACTTCATTTCTTTGCCAGAACACTCTCCTTCCAGCACTAGTATCATGGCTAGGGAGCAGGAATGTTGTCAAGATTAGAAAAGCTTAACTTCACTATCATCTCCTACCTCAAAAATTATGTGTCTCTACTTGATGTAGGTTACTGCATAGAAAGCATTATGCTCAAAATGGTAAGGTATTACTATATTCACCACAAATATTTATTAATAAAATCCTTTCCTCAAGGCTTTATTTTTCACCATGGTGAATTTGCTAATGAATACTTGGGCAAAATTTGGATCAACTACATACTGATACGTTTTCATCACAGTTGGAGGGTGTTCGGTAGCCACAGCTTGCAGTGCTGGCATTGTAGCGGCGCTGGGGGCGAGGTGATAAGATGTCTTTGTGACATACTCCACAAGGCGGTTGTACTGTTGTTCTGATAGTCTCTCTCTAACTCCATCTGCCTGTAATAAGATAACATAAAATGATTACTAATTGACAGTAACTGAACTTAGCAGTGAAGACAATAACTTCCACATCACTTTTTGTATAGTTAAAAATCTTCCTCCCTGGGATCTTTCTTACGATAGTTTCATGGATGCTTTAATCAGCGGAGTTCTCCTGTAGTTTAGTGATTGGTGGTTTACTCCTTCTCTTCGCTGTTTTGGACAGTTCTATCCTGAGATACTCTAACTCCACCATAGAAAAGTCTAAGCAGTATCTTTGGAGAATTTCAGGGATGGACTCCATACACCTTGCTCAAGAGTAGATCTTTACAACAGATCACCTCTCTGTAGACAGGAAAAGCATCTAAAGCCCTCTTAGAAAAATGCCAGTAGCTCCCAGCAGTATTTATCAGATAGACAGCAATTATAATTAGCCAAACTTTTTCTCACAAAGTACAATTTATGACAACTCACAGCCATTTCTGGGAAGTTAAGTTGAGTAAATCTTTCTTACTTGATTCAGAATAAGGACTTAGAAGCTACCTTCCAGGTGACTAGTCTAACCATGACTGGATATACCAATCTGCCTCTGGTAACCAAAGCATCCACAGACGTACCTTTTTTTTAAACAAATTTTTACTAAAGATGGTTTGGGCATGTTGTTTATACAGAAGAAATTAAGGTATCCATGCAAACTGCCTTTTCCACCACGAGTTGGAGGGACTCCTCTGAAGAAATCCCTTTTTGTAGGATGAAATATGCTGAGGTTCAAGGCTCTAGTAAGAAGGATACAATTAACCCACTTCTAGGTAAAATCAATACTGCCAACAGAAAGGTGGCATCTACCATATGGTTTCAACAAGTATTAGATAAAAAGTCATGAGCAAACCTGGCTCTGGAAAATCATTCTGCTGTGCCCTTTTTTTTCCTTTGAAGAAGAAACTGAAGATGTCTATGACTAGCTTGAGAAGGGCAAGCATATAAGCAGGTTATCAAGCTAGCTGACTTCAAAATGATTTCCAAAAAAAAGGTATTTCAGAAATACCACCATGGATGCTACAGTGGTATCACTATCAAAGTCATTCAGAATATAACTTATTTCCAAAATATGAAAATGACAGAAAGGCAGACACTAACCTAGCGATTGGTTTGGATGCTTCCTTATTTACGCTTGGAGAACTGCTGACCAATTTCATTTTTGCATGGTTTAAAATGTCTTTCTTTGATGGATGTTACACTGAGGATTCAAAGACCGCTGTCTTCTGACTGTCTTTCAGGAAGTTTTACACATGCCTCAGTAGATGTGATGGTATTTTCAAGCAGTGCCATTGGATTCAATTTAACAGCCAGGATCAATATCCTGTCATATCTCTGGACTGCAAGGCTCATTTTAAACAAACCATTGCTTATTTGAAGAAATAATTAATATGATTCATACATAGTGACAGATGTCACATTCAAATCAAAACAGTCCCCTCTTTTTTTTTAAACTATGCCTTTGGAGATGAATCTGCTGCTCACCAAGAAGAAACACTCCTGTTTTCAATCATCACCACAAAAATGCTAAAGGAAGCAGGCTCATGAACAAACTCAGAAGCTCAAAGTTGGAGCCTATGCTTAGAAGCAGTGGAAATGATGAAATGGGCAGAGGAAAGTGTGGTTTCCTCTATATTCTCCTTAAAGGGAGGGGAAAAAAAAATCAGAAGGCAGACTGCTGCAGCAGATACATAGCTAACAACAGAGAATGGTGTCTGAACAATGGCGTCAGTCTGCTGTCACAGAAAAAGTATCTCAACAGTTGATCTGTTTGAAAGGGGAGAAATATGCTAAAGTATGTAGACCTTATGTAAACTAGACTATAGTTCTGACTCCACACTGTCCAAAAGACCAAAGTTATCACAGGAGATGGAAATAGTGTTGGCATCCCACTCACCTACTTGTGTGAACCCATTCTTCATAGGACCTCTCCTATGAAGACAGGCTGAGGGAGGTGGGGGTTGTTCAGCCTGCAGAAAAGGCTCCGGGGAGACCTTATAGCAGCCTTCCAGTACCGAAAGGGGGCCTGCAGGAAAGCTGGGGAGGGAATCTATCTGGGAGTGTAGTGACAGGACAAGGGGTGATGGCTTTAAACTAAAAGAGGGGAGATTTAGATTAGATATAAGGAAGAAATTCTTTACTCAGAGGGTGGTGAGGCCCTGGAACAGGTTGCCCAGAGAAGCTGTGGATGCCCCATCCCTGGAAGTGCTCAAGGCCAGGTTGGATGGGGCTTTGGGCAACCTGGTCTAGTGGGAGGTGTCCCTGCCCATGGCAGCGGCGTTGGAACAGGATGGGCTTTAAGGTCCCTTCCAACCCAAAGCATTCTGTGGTTCTATGATTCTATGATTCATTCAGCTCCAGGCTATATCCCACAGATATAGCATAATTATTCAGGAGGAAATATTAACTGCGCTTGGACAGTCTTCCAAAGTAACTGGGACCCTACTTGCTTCCAGATGACTTCATCTGTAACTGTCTGCTTCTCCAGCCAGTTTCAGTTTAGCTTATATTGTCAAGACAACAACAGAAACTTGGAATTGCTGTTGTTCTACTTTTTTTTTTTTTCCTAAATGGGACCTAGCATTGTCATTAAGTGCTTTAACCAACTATTTTGAAAAACTGTAATATTAACAGCCAAACCATTCAGTCAATCACAGCATGGTTAAGGGTTGCTTAATGCACCTGCTAGATGAATCTTAATGATTGCATAGCCTTTAATGTAAGAAGGCCACAGTTTTTGGGTTAAGAACTCTATTTTTTTTTCTAAAATTGTGACTTCTAAAGAATAATCCTTCAGCAATTCTAACTAAATCTACAGTAGCTACAGCATATTTGTTGTGCAGTCCAGATGCGTGTGTGTAGCACTAACGGTCTGCTTAGTGCACACTGAATGAGTAAGAAGGTCTGGTTCTTTTTTTTTCATTACTCACTTCTTTGAAAATCCAGAGAGTGGTTTTCAGCTCCAAGTATGATAGCCATAGTACTATCATGAAAACCCTGTTGCAGACCATCACAAAGAAGTTCTAGAATATCTGGAATTCCAGGGCCCTTCAGTTTTTTAATGTCTCTCCATGATATTATAAGCTATACCAAGAGCAGCTGGAAGAAGGGGCCTTTGGAGTTTGATGTCTGTCTGGAAGCAAGCAGTCTCAATTACTTTGGAAGATAATCCAAGTACAATTAATGTTTCCCTTTCAATAACAACGTTCTCAGTGCCAGAGTTTTCAAGAATCCATCCAGGCTATTCCTAGCCAGATGGATTAAGTTATATATTGTGGAGGCGAACAAGCCATCAGGCAAACCTATTGCTGAAGGAGTCAAAATATGTTCTATAACATCTCTGGTGACTACAGCTGTAAAATAACTCATGTTTTGTTTCTTAATAGTTCCAAGAAGCTGAGGAGAGGCAAGGGGAGAAAGTGTTTTGGGTAAAGCTGAAACAAAACTTTTGGCAATTATTTTGGGTGGACAATAAGACAAAAAAGTGGATTTTTATAATGTTGAAATGAATTGTTTCAATTTGTTGTATTATTTCTAGGATCTTTGATTAAATTAATCAGCAAATTATATATATTTTACATTTGGCAACATTACCTCTGTTTTGCTAAACTCATTGTAATATTTTGGATGACCAGACTGGGCATTTTTTCAGCAAAAAAATTTGTTCATCATCACTAATGTCATCATGTACAGAAGTATCTGCACTTCAGCTGAGGACATATTCAGTGCAACAAGATAGATAGCCTACCATTAATATTTAGGAGTCATGTCTATTTAGGCGTAGGTCTGCAGCTCTGAGGCTGCTTACCTGCAAGTCATAGCTTGCTGCTCCTAAGGATGCTTTTCCTTATCAAAATCAAAGAGTTTTTATACATCCTCTTGTTGGGGAGCTGAAAGGGAAGCCCTGGCAGAACAGCCCCAAGCACCATGGAAGTGAAATGCTCAGCTTGCAGAAAGGAAACTTCCAAGTATGAAATCTCCCAATCCACTAAGGCAAAAAATAAATGGGAGCATTAATTACAAAATAATATTATATAACTCTAGGTAATTAGCAAAATTTTATGAAGCTTTTGGAATCTGTTTTTGTGTAACTGCCTTAGCATTAAAAAAAAAAAAAAACTTTCTTATTCTTGCCTGCCTTACTTTTAACTGCTCCTCCTTATAGCACATTTCTTTAAATATTCACACAGATTCCACTCTACATTCTGTATTCTGAAGGACTACTTATGCCAAGTCTGTTTTGTACAGTATCACTCTGCGCTTGCTGTCTTGCCACCACTGACTCTGCTCTGCTTCACTCTTGGGGGCATAGGCACTCTTCTCCACTTTTATTATGCCATATATTTTCACTGCATTCTCAAGAGCCTGTGTCAGCAGAAGACATTGTGTACTGAGGCTGGCTGGCTCATGGCTTACAGCTCTTGGCATTGCTATGGCACCGGAGTAAGGGTCCCACAGGTCACTTACTGTGTGTACTAGCATGTGTATGTGGGAATGTTAGACTCTGCACGCATGCCACGTAGGGTGATGCATGTAAAGGAGCCACTTGGCCCAGCAGTCCTATACATTGCCAGCTGCAGCAGCTATGGGGACTAGAATTAGGCTCTCTGTCCTTTGCCTTTCCTCCTCCCAGGCAGACACCACCCTCCTGCACCAACCTTTGGGCAAGCAGCCCTCCTGCAGAGCAGCAGCCTACTCGTCACCCCTTGGATAACCAGACACAAAGTCAAGAGCCACCACAGCTACTACAGCCCAATAAAAAAATCTGGGTCGGTGCTAAAGTTAGGGTTAGGATAGGCTGAGTGCATCAACAGTCTGAGGGAGAAAAAATTATCTTCCTCTTCCTTTCAGGACAGTAGCTCTGGACTGAACAGGATGGTCTGTTTTCAGCATGATGGGTGCCTCCAGCAAACACATAGTGTTTGGGGACAGAAAAGCTGGGCTTTGCCCACTTGCATAAAATTTAAGTAATGCTTCATGTAGCTTTGTGGTGCAGGAAGGCAACTTCAGCCAACAGTTGGGCAGCTGTCAGACTCTGTGAGACTGAGGTTACTGGAAAGACAATAAACGTAAATAGAGAATTCAGCACTTAAAAAAGGAGCTTTCACAAAAATTCCAAGTGCTGTCATGACACAGATGAAGTCCTTGTTCTGCTGGAATCAATAGCAAAATTCTTCGGTGACTTCAGCAAAGTTAGGATTCTACTGAAGGTGCTGAAGCCTCTCCTACTTTTTGGCACACCTCATACTTCCTGTTGTTTTACATATGTTCTTTTTGCATATTTGAAACAGAAATTTCTGGTATAGCAGTCTATGAACTACCTGACACACGTTTGTTTTTGAAATGAACTTTCATATGACTCCACTTGAGAATTCAATACAATAAACATTGTTTCCCAAAAGTGTAAAAATATACCATTCTTCTACCATTAAAAAAAGATAATTCATCCAAAACCTCACTATTCAAATGGCTTAGAAATCTTTCAATAAGAAGATGAAAGATTTATGCTTTTACTGGCAAACACTTGGTGCAGCCAATCTCAGCAAACAAACTGGCCCATTTTGAAGTTAGCATTTGCAAAAGGAGGAAGATCTAAGGAACTAAATACAGCTAGCAGCCAAGAAAGAGCACTGCATTGAAAGTGGGGAGATAAGAAATATGCTGGAAGAAGGAAGCATCAGCATTACTGAACTGTTAAAACAGAATTCACAGAATAATAAAAGGAATTGTTCTCACCGTCCCTCTATAGGCATAGGCAGCAACTCTAAATTGCAAATAATAAACACTTCACACACATGAAGCCAGTCACGAGAACCTCTTCAGAAACAAGGTGGTGCTTATCAAGAACCTACACTTCCTCTACTTTTTCCCTCAGAAAATTGATGTCACAGATATTCAATTTCATGATCAATAAGAGGACAGATGAGAGGAGACATGTCCCTTTCATCCAAAGGGCAACATAGTCAACAATGAGGCGTGTGAAAACAACAGGTCCCCTGGTTTGGCACTTAAACCTCTGGCCTCCCAACTCCAAGGTGAGTGTGCCCATTGCCAAAAGCATCACCCACCACTGTAACTTTATCTCTGAATGAAAATCTTACTCAGTCTTTACCTCCAAATCACAAGGCACTCTCTGTTGTTTTAGCTGCACCTTCAGCAGGTCTTTTTGTTGATCATCTTCCAGACAATCAATTTCAGTCACGGGGAACGCCTGCTGCTGTGTGTCTTCGCTGATACTGACCACAAAGAGCACCTCTGAGGTGAGCAGCAAGCAGCCTTCATGCTGCTGGCCTGATCCACTCACAATCATGACATCTAAGGCCATATAGACCTCTGGCCTCCCTAGAGATTGCAGCATTTTCCTGTGTTACCAAAAAAAAAAAAAAGGAGAAGAAGAAGGAAAAAAAAAGAAGTAGTCAGTGTCAGGCACTGGAAACTCAACGACTTCTTTTGATCACTAACGTTCTTACTTAAGCCTGTAGCTATAGCCTACAAATATAAAATAAGCCATGGAGTATATTCCAAATCTTCATTACTGAAAGATATAAGACTTAAGATTTAGAGGATAAATGCAAAAATGTTATTTATCAAAACTCCTTAATCATTCAATGCAAAATTGGCCTAATAACCATGCTAGGTCAGCCTATTTCCCATCCTAATAGAAAAATTACCCTGAGAAGCGGCTTACAAATTCAGCACAGAAAATAAAGCTATCTTCACTAACAGCTGTTTCTGGAGATGTGAAGTATTTTTCTTGGGCTCAGTGCAATGATAAATAAGTAAGAGCTCACTGAATGCCATTAAATAAAGATCAGCTCTGTAGTTCCAAAGCTGGAAGCAGATCAGCAGCCCATCATTTGCAGATTGGGTTTCTATGCACTACCTTTGTGTTTAATGTTCCTAAACAAACTGCCATAACTCAGCCTTTCCTAGGGAAGCAGCCTGTTAACTTGACCACAGGCCAGAACCTATTAATAAACAATGTGGATGTAAAAATGAGCAAGTGTCTAAATAATTTTACCAGACATATTTGACGTGGCTATTTGGAGCCTGCTCAACATGTTGATCATTTGGATGAGAGCGCTGCTTGGGAAGCTGAGAAAGTCCAGCTCCATGCAAAATACCTGTGGTAAGAGAATTCAAGTTTTTTAGTAGTTGTTTTCTACAAAACAGTTACATGTTGTAGTGATGTCATCTGTTTAGAGCAGTTCATAAAATAGTGCAGATCCAATATGATGTCACATCTTTGGAAGCTGTAGTCAAGATAATTCATTAAATATTACAATGCAAGAATTGTGCACTTAACCCCAGTGATCTTACATTAGCAAGAAACAAAAAAACCCACCACTGCATGTTCTAAAAATCAGCCATACACTTGCAATTAAGAGAAACATAATGCTCCTGAGAGCCATCATTTCAGAGTAGGATCGGACACATCACTTACAATTTATGTATAAAAAATCAAGACCATTGTAACTTTCTTGCTTAATATTAAAATACTTCCACATACATGTCACGATCGGTACAAATTAGAAGGAAATTTTGCCTAGATACTGTTTTTAAATGTTCAGTTACTTAATCCAGCTGTTAAACACAGATCCATATACATTTATGAGATCTCCCGGGGCATCTGGTTTATTGTGAATTCTTCTTAGTGCCAACATAGAATGGAGACTACAAGAAGCTGTTAAACAGGTTTCTAAGTAGACTATCCAAAGCTGAAGATGATACAGTACGTATGCTTTCAGATGGCTTGTAAACTTTTAAAAATGAGGTATGGTCACCAGAAAGAGAATGAGTGGGTTGCAAAACATTCACAAAGTAAGTAGTTTTAAAAATTTTTACAAGAAGGACAGGAAGTAGGCTAAGCAGTAAGCACTAGTGTTATAAGGTTTAGTGCAAAGTTAGTCTTCAATAAACAAAGAATTTTTTTTTTTGTCTAATTAAGCATTCTGTTGAAGGAAAAGGCATTTTTGCATAAGGATGTCAATAACTTAGATTCCTTTTTACACAATGGATAATAATTTAAACAAAACATCAGCATTGAAAAAACCCTTTAATTTTTAACACACATGTTGATGGTAATACTTAAAAGCAGCATCCCAGTTATAACAGTTGGCTTACCGAGGTTCTCAGCATTATGTGAGTGAAAATGTTATTTACAGATGGAGAAAGAGAGAACATGTGTTTATTTCTGTGTGGTCCCCCACCCCTCAGTCCCCCCCAAGAGGCATGGTCCCACTTCCAATCCAGTTGTGGGTAAGTTACTTGAACTCTTGTGTTTTCCTCTCACGCACTGTCAGCTATTATTGATACAGTTTTTATGTTTTTTTCCTGGCTAACTCTTTTTGTCACATGCTCATGGAAAACATGATGTGTTGTATACCATATCTACAATGAAAAGTGTCCGTCTACTGTTACAAGTTTCTTGATAAAGACTGCACTGAATCTACAAAGAATAATTCCACAGTCAACAAAAAGAACACACCGCCAGCCGACAACAGACAGGAGTTTCTGATTTTACCGATATGGGTTTTACACCAATCGGATGCATAATTCAGGAGAACAGATATTATTAACACTCATACAAACCAGATAAAGTCAAAGCAATATTTTAGAGAATTATAATAATTAAATATTTGATTACTGCAAGGAATGAGTTCTAAATATAATGGCAAGTGTGGAAACAATATCCTAAACTTAAGCTCTAGGACAACTACTTGTATTCTAATTAACACATCACAAACATAAATGTGGCTAATGATTAAAGGCTTAAACCTTCAAGATTTGTCCACTGTAATTAGTGAAGCAAAATTAATGACACATTGTCCTTGTATCAACAGGTCTCACCAACCCACCTTTTCTTAAATATCCAGACCAACAGCTTCCATTTCATGATACTGGAAGCAAAAAAATCAGTGTATTTTGATATTTTATTCCTTTCTTTTATGGTTCTTGGTGGTCCAGAAGCATCTACTTCAACCCGAAAGGGTTCATCAGTACTGCCGCTAAGTGCTTAGCCTAGCCTGACCCAACCCTGTCGTTAAAAGGTTACCTGTGTATCTAAAATCAGGACTGTCTTCTCACAACTCTCCAGTTTAAAGGGGATGTTCCCACTACACGATTCACTTCTTTCTCCCAGGAACATAACTCTCACTTTGTGTAGAGATAACCCAACTCCTTCCTTGCTGTAACAAAGCAATCTCAAAATAATGCTGTAATTGGACATAGTGTTGCTCTATTACATTTATGTCAAAAACTCTTTTGTAAGCACATATGTTTCTGTAACTAATTCTACTGTATTCCAAGGATTACTTCATGGTTTCTGCATTCTGTGTTTCTGTGGCTGTACAAGACTGATCGGTAACACAAGAGAGAAGCACAACATGATGATTTTTTAAGAAAATGAGTACAACATTTATAACTATTCAGATGTGGCGCTTCTAACTCTTTCTCGAAGTCACACAGCTACCAAGCTGAGTATATATAGCAGGTTGTATTTGAAGAGCATTTTAAAGTTCTGATCATGAAAATTTAAACAGAGACGTTGGGAACACAGAAACTCACCATAGCCTGTCTGGGAGACAAGTTCAGCTGCACCTCCAATTGGCTTTGTAAAGACTCCCATAATTCCTTTTCCCACACCAGAGATAACACCTTTGGCTTTATGTCCTGCTGAAGCTTGGCCTTCAGACACTCTCTGAAAATTCTGCATCGGCTGATCTACAATACCAGCAATTGCACCTGAAAAAACAAAAGTCCCCAGTAATTAGTGAAGGTTAATATCCCAGAATAAGAGGAAATCTTACTACTGCAACTCAATGCTGTTTGGATTTCAGATGGTACTCCACCCATCTTATACAGCTATTTAGCATGCAACCAATTAGCTAAACAATACCTTAGCTTCAGTTTAAGTTAAATCCCTACTTCATTTTCTAATGTATTTTACTTTTTTAAACATTCAGATCACCTGACAGTATGTTTTCATCCTCCAACTACCTTCTCTAAATGCTTCTGCTGAGTTGGTATAATTTAGCTCATTCTGTGTAGCAATTCTGAAAATGTTGGGCTTGGAATAAAATCCACCAGTTTTAGTTATGGAAATGAGATTTTCACATAAGCCTGAGATAGACTTCATGAGAATAAAAACTGCCTGTATTCAATAGATCATTTTTATATCCTCTTCCACTGCCAGAAATGTTCATAAGCTAATGCAACTTTTGATATATTACTAAGATTAGCAGAATTAGACTTTGAGACTTCTTGTTACTTTTTTGTGAAAACGATCATATTTTACTTTAATGTGCATGGGTCAAACTTTTACAAGTGACACAGTGACCTTCCCAGCTTTTAGTATCAACAGAGAACTCCAACTTAAATCTTCCTAAATGTAAACAGGTATGTGAGGTGGTACGTTTCTTTGATCTTGAGTTTACTCAAGCCACTTAACCACAGACATGTCTCTAGTTATTGTAATTTTGATAGATAAGCTATTTGGAAATTGCTAAGAACACAACGATTGGACAAAGTGACATCAGTTAGAAAATGGTTTGCCTTATCCAGAGTTCTTTGCTCAGCAGAAAGCAAGTTTGTAGGCTCCTTGGATAGCTCTTAGTTTGCGACTTCTGCTGCAAATATCACAACAATTATTTAATGACAGGACTGACTGTCACCTTGGTAACCAGGCATTTTTACTGCAACACAGACATCTTTGAAGATACTGCTTTGTATGTGGAAGTAAATGCAGGCATGATTCCACAGATTCTGACAATCGCAGCAGAAGGTATTTGGCCACATATGTTTACCAGCGTGACATACGCTAGTCAGCTAGCTGCTAACCGGTTCTCAGATGGTTTTAGTTACTGATACTGGATAAATGGAGAAGTTGCTGCCTTCGAACAACAAGAACTAATATTGTACTTGTACACTGGTGTTCTGTCCAAATGAAAGACGAGGATGAGAAGTACCCACTGCCCCAGATCCTTGTCCCTGGGATACTACCTATTAGCAATTCATGTAACTTGCACCTCCCATAAATGCCTCCCTCTCCTCTTAGAGATATTGCTTCCAACTTCTGTATGTACATAATTCACTGATAAATGTATAGTATTTCCTCAGAAAATACTGCTCTGCTTTTAATGTGATACCCAGTTTTTATCGAGATCATTTGCTGAAGCCGAGTGTTCAGCTGAACATTTACCCTTTGTATCACAAAGGTCTTGAAGCTTCCTTAACTTTATGTCATGGAAATGACAACATTTTCAGTTCAATTCTGTTTTACTAGTACTTACCAGCTGCTCCTGCTGCTTGACTAAAATAATACCCAACACCGCAGTACACAATTAGGATTGTTCGTCCAGTCTTTTCTTTTGTACGATTGGGATGCATTTGAAGGCATAAAACAATACTTGGTGTTTTGCTAAGCTGCAGTATTACATTACCCTGTGACCTCCTTCACCCTATCTATCGAGGTCATCCACAGCAACTGCGCTTTCAGAACAGAAGTTATTGCCTTATTAAATGTAATCCACCTAAGTCCTTGCACTAGTAAATTATTTACTGCAATACACTTGAGCAATGTTATAAGGTAATAATAAATAAGAGCCTACTCCAAAGGACCTGTGGTATGCTCCAGGCACTTCTCAGCTGGAATTAGGCCCAGAGGACAAGGAAACAGAATGGAAACTGCTGTGACTGTGTTATATAAGATTATTTATATAGTACCCAAAATAATATATAGCTTAATTAGCCAGTTGTTTAGTACTTCCACACTTTCTGTTATTCTGTCATTTTATGCATGCTCTGCACTTCTCTGTGATGCCACTGTCCTTTCGCACCTCAAATCCTTTTGCAAATTGTGTTTCCCTACCTGCAAGAAGTATAACCAATTATCTTCTCTTCCCTCTCTGCTCACCCTTTGTAGTCTCTTATCTCAAACTGCAACTCACTGACTTAACTCATTCACGTGCTGTGGTCACTCCCACAAATCACATAATAAACTATAACCGTACTCCTTTATTAAAAGGAGTGGCTGGTCCTACAACCCTTGCATGGGGAAGCCAGATCTGTGCAGCTCCTTCCCTGTACACATCATGTGTGAGCAAAGGGGAAAAAAAAAAGGTCGAAGGCTGAGCAACCTTGAAACCCAACAGCAGTGAGATAATGGTGACACACACGTGAAGTTCACTGCATCTCCTTGCACCAGAAACTGTGCGAAGCAGATGCCCCACGGTATCCACGTGGCTTCTTTCTTTCTAATGTAAAGTTAGTGGAAAAAGCACCATGCTGGATGGACTTACCACAGAAGGTCTCTCCCTGACCAGTTTTCTGTCGGGTGTCAGGGAGGCAGAGCATGAGGTGCATGTAGTGGTTCACCCTTCCCAGTGTCACCCTCACAGTCTAGAGATAGCTACGGCATCCTACCGTTGACCCCATCCCTGCTCTGTAATGTCCATTGCCCATTCTTTTTTTTTTTTTTCTATTTTCTTTCCTTTTTTTTTTTAAGATATAGTTCCCCATTTTTCTTTCCTTCCTTACCGTAGGCATTCAATTTTATATGCATGTCCACATATGTACACACACATTCTGCATGTATAAAGAAAACCTCAATAAAATTAAACACCAAAGCAACAAAACAAAAACATATTCTTCCATTACTGGACCAAAGAAGTTCCAGCAACACCGTAACATCTGCTAAACATCAGCTGGGGTGCACTCTAGTTAATACATGTTGCTCAGTAAGCATAAAAAAGATACTTTGATAACTACAAAATTCAGATAGCCCAGAGTATATCACTGTATTACTTCAAGAAGAATTTGATTACTGGCAGCAACTCTGGTTCCTGCTCAGATTGACAAACAATATTTGGTGAATGTAGCAAAAGCATGGCTAACAGAATTTAGCGAAGCTTGGTTTGCTTGCAACAAACTCCTTTGGACCAAGAAATAATTGGAAAATATTCCCAATCCCCCACCAAGAGAAACTGGCCATGCTTTGCCATGAGGCTGGAAGCTAGCAAAACTGAAACTGTTTCTGTTCCTTTTCTTTTCGCTGTTGTCCTTCTGGATTGCCGCAAGTCTTTTATGAAAACACACTGAAAATACAGCTGGAGCGTAGTCTCCTTACAGCAAACATCACATTAAAATACAGCTAAAATAAAAGAGCACCTGTTGGCTTGCATTAATATATTTGTACAATCAGTGTGCAGAATAGCAAGACCTTCAGGACTGTAGACAGGCAAACTTAAAGCAGCCCTGATTCAGGGATTGTTGCACAGTATGAACAACAATAACAACAACAACCCTTAATAATAGAAATCTGAACTTCTGCAGTCCGGGCTTTACCTTCTCCACCAGCATAATTACATTGTCAGTCAGTGCTACTATCAGTTTGCTTCCCTAAAAAGCAAATAGCTTTTAATAGCACTTTTGACATTATGAAAAATGTTTTTTCTAATATTTGTCAGCTTTTCAGTTATTCAGAAATGATTGACTTCCTAATGGGAGCTACTTCAATATGGTACTTTTCATGAGGACCAGCAGTTGAAAACGAAGCCTATAGTTTCAATACTCTTTTATACTTAAATTATTATTTTACGCTTGACCCTGTCAAGCAAAATACGAAAGATAGTCCCTTGGTGGGGAGTGCTTGTCATCTAAACATTTTAAGTACAATTTCACTGCATTTTTCACTGATCATATGAAAAAACAAACCAAAACAAAAACTATCATAAGCTTTTGCTTTATCACGTACAAATGTGACTAAAATGACCCAAGAGTCTCCCCCAAACTAGAAAAGAAGAAGACAGCCTGCCAAAGATAACAATCAAATCAAACAACACCCTGACAGTGCTTGAGTCATTTAAAACGAGACAGGACAAAGCACTCAAGAATGTACCACAGGGAACAACTTGCACTGAGGAGGAGACAAGAGTACATAATTTTGGCCCTGATTCAGCAAAGCTCTTAAGCGTGTGCTTAAGAGCTTTGCTGAATTGGGACCACCATGAGCCAGATTTTCAGAAAACTCAGAAATGCACCTCTTCTTTCTATGTAGATACCACAACACTGAGTACTCTTACATGCCTGTGCCTAGGCATGAAATCTGCATTTGGAATTCTTTAAGCTGCTTGCATGAGTCAGATGGCTTTTTACAAACACGATAGTGCTTTGACTATCCTATAAATCTTTCTTACACTTTTCAATTTTACAATTACAATGTCATAGAAATTATGGCTTCAAAGGGTCTTGCTCTCTGCATTCCTGTACTCATCTGAACTCTTCATGCTTGCGAAGGAAAGTAACAGAGCAGCTCCGTTTTGTTTCGTTATGTACGAAGAACCTGGAGGTATTTTTTCAGTAAGCATTTTCATGTTTACTGTGAACATGCCGGTGAAAGACAGCAGCACAGCAGTAGCTCCCTTCAGTTATGACTGTTCTGGGGGGAAGGCACAATATTCATTAAATTAAATGATCAGGACAGAAACAGCTTTCTAATGCATTTGTAAAAACTGAAATGGAGGTCTATTCATAATTTAGGTCTCGATGCAATTTACATGAGTGCTGCTGTGTACACATAGAAAATATTCTTTTTAAAAATCAAGTTTAAATTAAAAATTATGCCTAATACAAATTCATTGAAATATTTCTGATTCTTCCCTTAGTGACAGGTCCTATAATTGCCAGTTCCAGTTACACAATAACCTTGGTTATTTATTTGAATGCTTAGTTGCCTGCCCTGCTAAGAGTAGAGGTATTTAGCAGTGAGAACTCTCTAAATAACAACAGTGTGAGTAAGAACAGGATCCCGACTTGCAGAGCAGTTCTATTTAAATGCTAATGTGAAGTTTTACATTTCTAATATGAAGTTTGATTTCTTAGGAAAATCATGGACGCTGAAACTCTAAATCTTGATTTTCTAAACTCGGGCGTCCTCTGCAAACAACCAAAGCATTGCGTACAGGGACGTATTATACTAGCACAGCATATTTGTGAATGCATCTTACAAGTTCCCAGCTTCCCTGAACAGCAGAAATTTTAAATTGCTACAGTCAAAGCTACAAAGTTTTGCTCTGTAGTTCAGGCTGATGCTTTTAGCTCTGGAGGGCTCCGGTGTGTCGGTGAAGGGGACAGCAACGACATTATCTTCCTTATTAATAACTGAGCCAAGATCACCAAACCATTTCACCAGCTTACATACACCAGGCTGACACGGTGCTTCTAAAAGTATAATCTTTCATCCAGCTACTCAACCGGTCTGCCCTTAGCCTAATAAAACAAGAAGGAAAACTAAAACCTTCTCTGAACTGCCTTTGATTTGCAACACCAGTAACAGCTTACTATTGGGGTAGTAGCTACTAATATATGAAATTTCTCCTTTATGCACATTTCTCCCAGGACACTCACTTTCCAGTTTACAGGCATTATCAAATGACAGTGCTTCACATCATCTAATGTTATTGCTTAAAATAATTTCCAGTAACTTAACCCAAACTTGTAACATTTTTACCACTTCCTCTTTGGGGCTTTCAGGGTTGCGGTTGCAAATTTAGGAGTTGTGTACACTACCGAAGATTAGGAAAGAGGACGAATCCTTTCAAGCTTCAGTTCTTCTAACCTTTTGCACTGGACTGCATTTGGTCACTTTGATCTCTAAGGGATTCATACTCTTTAATACACACTAAGGAACTCTGCCAAACAATACAATTCTGCATTCTTTTGCTGTGTGACAAATAGAAGTAACCTAGAAAATCCATACCCTTACTGCAAAACTTCTTTGAGAGATTTTTCCAGCACGGGTTAGTTTTCAAATGTTTAGGTACTATTTTGAAATGGCCAGGGTAATCTTCACTTCTAACCAAACCACTTGGCTGTTTGATGAATACAATTACACTGAATCAGGATGATCTGGGTCTTTTCGTAAAAGCAGAATTCCTCATCAAAGATTACTTAACATCTGCACTAAGTTCAAGTGGTTTTCAAACAAAACGAAGAATCCCCGATATCTATAGTGCATCAAAAACAATCAGTTTCGGAAGGCATTCCTATAACTCATTGGAAAGTAAACACCAGTGTGATGACGTCTTTGTGCTGACTTAGTTACAAGTCACCCTGCCCAATGCAGAATATTCTTTTCTTCTGAGATTTACACCATGTACCAATGAAAATATTTCACAAAGAAAGAGAGTGCAAACTTGTTTTATATCTGCAATTATTTTATCAGCAAAAAACACACACAGAAGTCACTAAACCTCGATAAAAACAAATGGTATCTCATATACATATTGTGTGACTATTTCACACACAAAAAAAATAACAGACTTTGCAATTATAACTCACATGTAGAAAAGGCTGATGAGGAGATCAGAAAACAGTATCATCACTTGAGTTGATATT
Organism: Anseranas semipalmata; assembly: GCA_013399115.1. NCBI lineage: Eukaryota > Metazoa > Chordata > Aves > Anseriformes > Anseranatidae > Anseranas > Anseranas semipalmata. The sequence goes on along the minus strand of VXAA01004026.1, from coordinate 410,702 downwards.
TAATAATACGTTACCTAGAAGGCTAATGCCTAAACGAGAGAGCCCTTGTCTCAGTCCTTCTCCCAGATTCTCTGGAAGCTGCCTTCTCCATTCTTCCTGTCTGTTGTAATGTTCCTCATCCAGCGACAGCCTATCCATATTCCGAGCAAGACTTGTTGCCAGATTGGTAATTGACGTCAGTGTACCTAAATACACGGAGATATACATTTGGGTCTGGATCAAAATGCTTTAATTTAAAACATGGAGTTGTTCTATGCCTCACTGAAATACTGTGCTTACGAGCAGAACAGCAAGTCAATTGAAAAGTTGCCCATGTGTAACGTTCTTTACTATTTGTTAAGCATCACCACACTGCTGCTACGGTCCACATCATGCCTTTTACATTAGCCTTCACCAGGTTTGCCCAGCCAGTGGGAAAAGCAGCTCATCCAAACATCCTTCCCCAGGTCCCAAACTTCTGTAAGTCTAACCTAAATGGAGAGGGGGCGATGGAAAGGTAAACAAATATTTACAGAATGAGCCCGCAAGGACATCTCCTGAGTCTGAATCACCAGCGAGCAGCTGCAGCCGCCGAGCTGCCGTCTCTGCTGGCCTGCTGAAGCCACGCGATGGCACTGTTTATACAGACTTCGCAAAACAAAAGCTGCTTGTGTTTTAAATCCAGATCTGCCCTTCTGTCAAAACCTATCCACATACTTACACAGTTATGACAACTGTATCTACTTTTTTTCAAAAGAAATAATAAATATGATGAGGCAACACAGTGTAGGATTTCTGATGGTTAGCAGAAGTACAGAGCACCTTTAATATTTCTGAAGTTATCACATGAAATACTGGCTGAGCCAAGCTGGATTTCCCAATGGGAGGTGTAAAATTCTGAAGTTTCTGAAACATTCTTACACACTGCAGTTAAGCAGTGATCTGTTTAATACATAAGATGTTATATATGAGCTTTGTTACCCTCCCAGCATTTCGCTGCAGCCTAGCAAGCCAAACAAAGCTGCAAGCAATATTGTTTAAAACTTTTAACACATCCTTTAACAATGCATGACAACAAAGCAGCAAGTAGGAGCGACAAAGTGAAAGATCTACCTTTGGAAATGTGTTTTACAAATGATGTTGTTCCTCTGGAAACTCCACTGACAAATGCTCCTGGGCCTCTGGTCAGCCCTTCATATGGGAGCCTAAAGAAATCAGCTATGCCGTTCCCTATGCTTCTCACCAGACTAGCTGGGCTTCCGAGGATTTCCAAAGATCCAACAACCCAGCCTGTATGGAGAAACAAGACAAATGTTACGGCTGCAAAAACTGCAGAAGCAGCAGTTGTGAAAAGGTTATTCCTTAATTCTCTTTTTCACACTAGAATTCATCGCATTATGAACTTCCTTTGAGCAAAACACGGGAAATAACTCATCCACTATGAATTCAGAAATGGCAATCTTTCATACTTCGTAAATCAAAGAAATCCTTTTGGCAAACTCACAAATAGCTTTAGAATGACTTCCTTCCAGGAGCTTCCCGTATTTCTGCTAAAAGTGTGTTAGGGAGGTGGACGCTAGATTCTCACAGTTACAGAGGAACAGTACTGAAAGTTCGGATCGCTTGGTCAGTTTTATATGCTATAAGGCAACGTCGTGATTTCACATCCTTTATGTGATAGAATCGTGACAGCAAGTTTATACTGATACAATGTACTGCTTTACAGGAGTGTGGAGGTCAATTGCTTGATGGAGTGTTAGGAAAGGGGATGCAGATTTTTGACAAGTGCTTAAGAAGTTATTTTAAATCCACCCCAACCCTTCTAAGCTGATCATTTTCTTTCGGAGTGTAGTGAAAGCCAGACAAATGTCTTTTTCTCAGTACAGTTGTGTAAACAGCAATGACATCTACATGCTGATTAGGTTACTCATAGGGGAGTATTCCCTATGCATATCCCGTGAGAGGTATCTGCGGATCTGGTTTCCTATATAAATGCAGGGTTGCCAGCAGCTTGCTGGATGGCCAAGCGCACAGCAATTTCTGCGAGTCTTGCTGGAAGGCTGTTTGCAGGTCTTGTCTTTCTCAGGCTGGTTGGCAGCAGATTTATTAGGGAAATAGCGCTGCATAACTTTTTTTTCGGCGGTCCAGAGAGAGTGATTCAGAAATGGCAATAAACATTAAACGGGAACTGCCTGGTCTTTGAGCCTCAGTATCATGAATTTCAGCTAGCACTGTCAGAGCGACACAAGGCACAACAGGGACAGAAGACTGAAAGATGGACTGATTTGCCTCCTGCTCTCCCGCTGAGGGCCCTTGATCTGCGTTGCCCTCCTCATTCCCATCTCGTCACCGCAAACTCCTGCTATCCAGATGCTGTTCTTGTTTTCTAGTAACCCCTCCCAGTCACTCCTGTGGAAGGCTGAATCATGAAACTGAACAGAAGAGAAAATGTTACTCATATGAAATGAATTAATCTCATACTATCATTCTAAGCTCCCGGAAAATCTATTATTCTTGTTGAATCTGTCCCACATTTCAGCCCTGGCAGGTTGAGAGCTCCGGTACATGCAGTATAAAAAGAGGGAATCGCACTGGACATAAGGGAGAGGGTGGGATGGACAATGAAAATAAAAAACAAGCACTGCTGGCAGCTCGATGAGCAGAGTGGCCACGAGCGCTTCGGCCCCGCTGTACCAGCGCGGGAGAGGAGTGTCCCACTGGCAGCCCGCTCCTGCTGGGGACCCAGAGGAAGCCAGCGCTCCAGGCCGGGCCTGCTACTCCCTCAGTGTCGTATTTTTAACAAATTATACTTGCCACTGTGTGAAGTGATGAAAAGCTGGAGGGGTGGGGAGGCATGTACAGATGGAAAAGATGCTCTTTCTGCTTTTTCTGATCAATAATATTGAAATAATCCCTTACAACCAGCCGTATTTTAGTTTCTAAAATGTTCTTGGCATTCCTGAAGCAGTTGCTCCATTCTCCAAGGTGCCACTGTCATGGCTCTGTCTCTGGCTGAGGCAGGCCGGATGGCGGTGCCTGACAATCCACCCGCTCGCTGAAGGCAGTGACAGGACGGTGCGAGGTGATGGCAAGGGGCTGCAGGTCACAGTGGGGTGATGTCCTGCTGCCCTGCAACACCTCGAGCAGGCACCGCCAGGCCGGGACACGAGAGGCTCCAGCTCCGCGCACCTGCTTGGCCAGGCAGCGCTTTCAGGAAAGAAAACCAGAATAAAACCAGGAGTGAAACTGGTTGAATACAAAGCTGAGAGGGGCTGCCTGGTACCCTGAGGATAGGTTGTTAGATCCTGGCCCCAGCCTGTGGGCTGTAAGTTTTGGGAAGCTCTGGAAGCTGTGCACAGCGAGGATGTGTGACCTGCAGCAGGGGTGACCCTTCTTGGTCAACACCGAGAGCAAAACTCAGGGCTTCCCGCTGCCAGCATGGACAAGTGGACCTAAGGAGGAAGGTGTGGGAGTAAGCTGGGAATAAGAAAATGATGAATCAGGAGTAATCTCTTAGTTCACAAACTCTGTGCTACTTTGCAAAAATACAGTATCATGTTAGGCTACCATTTCCCCAAAATATGCTTACTATGTCCACTAATATGAAATAATTATGACTATATTAGCAAAAAATCTCAGCATTTCCTTTATAGACAACTGTAAGGCTAGATCTGGCTGATACTAATAATATTTTTAAATAGATTTTTGTTAACTTTTAAATAGAAGCCAACATAATTAGAAAAGGATGGGAGATTTCCATTGCAAGTTTTGCTAATTTGAGACAAGCAATGCTAATTGGCATATTTGAGAAGAGCTCTCCAGCCCCATTCATTGCTTACCAGACACGGAGTCTGACTGCTCCTTTGCAACACATGGGGCAGCCTGATACAACCCCATTAGGAGGCTTTGGGGCAAATCCTGCCCCCTCCACAGGGCAGCAATGGTCCTGCACGCAGCTGGGGGCAAAACAGGACTGTATCCCACAGGGAGCACAGGCACAGCTGTATGGGAAATACTGTGTGCAGATGCCTCAACAATTTATGCATTGGACAGAGGTGAGTAGAATGGGGTCAAACACCCCCTCGTCTTGGAGAAGATTAACATGGTTTAAATGCAGCTGAGTGACCCCTCTTCCACAAAAGTCCAATCCAAGAGCTGTAACTCACCTGACAGTGAGGAAAGGATTCAGGGTTTGCAGACCATATAGAGCTTTCTACTTGAATTTTTCCCCCTTTTTAACTTTATTGAAACAGTCAGCCTTTTGACAAGTGTCACAAACTCTTCGAAATAAAGCAGTTGTTTTGTCTGCCCAGGCAAACACTTATACACAAAATTCACCATTTTAATAATGGCAACCCCTTTCAAAAAATCCATGTTAGTTTTAATGCTCCGAGAGGGATTTAATTAATAACTAAATATAAGGTTATGTGCTTTCCTGAAGAGAAGTTCCACTGAAGCAAACTTTATTTCTTAATATTTAAATCTGCTTGATTTCAGCTATGTCATGAACCCAAAGCAAGGGGTGGCCTGTGCACTGCTGCACTCTGCAAGAGTAGCACAGGAGGAAAGAGCAAAATCAGGCTCAGGAATCTGTAACTAGCATATGTGCTTCACCTGGGATGTTGCAGATGAAAAGCCAGTATAACCCCAATTTCCTGCTGCAGTCTATCACCACTCCTAGCACCACTCCCATCCAGTTGTGGGGAGGCAAGTTCACACTGGGGACCACAATTGGCCACAGTTTCACTCTTAATTAGCAAGAAACTAGATCTCCCCTTTTGTACTATGGGATTTGACTGTAAAACAAATCCAAACAAGTAGCAAAAAGCAAAACCTGCACATTTTGCAAGAACTACATATGAAAATAATGAATCCATGTACAATGTTATGGTGCACAACTGTATACACAGTTGCCACAATCAGCTATGCAAATCAGGTACATACACAGTGAAATACCAGATCAGCAACTTGCTATTTCTATTTATAAATACCTGAAATGCATGTGTACAATTTTGGCAATCATGCACAGAAATCAGGTCACAGCTACGCTTGCAGCACAGCTATGCTTGCAATGGTAGCATCAGGTTTTCAGAAAATCAACATGCAGGAAAATAAATCCAGTGTTTCAGTGGAGTATGTTACTTGTGTGTGATCATGGAGGAGCTTCCTCTTCTTTCAGGTACTAATTCCATTGCACACTAAGGTAGTTTGCACAGTAAATAATCTCATTTATAAATTTATATTTATATTTATAAATTAATATTTACAGGAAGCAGAATGTACCTGCTAAACTCACAGACTAATTGCTCGCTATTGATCCTATCTGGGAAAAAGTTAGTAACAGCAAACTTCATAGCTCTTGGATCAAAGGACAGCAAACATCTGTGTGCCAGTTTAGCATGAAGGCTCTATGAAGAAAGACAGATTCCTAATCATAAACTGCAGCCAAAAGGAGTTTTAACAACAAAACAACATTCAGGGCTATAATTTACTTCTGAATGCAGAGCAACATGCTGAATAATTTGATTAAATGTAGTTTTGGGGAGTTTATGTGAGGAATGTGGGTTGATTCTGTCTAGCAGTATAATATAAAATGACAAAACCTAAGCCAGCTAGAATACATTTTTATGCTGTGTTCAGGGTTTAGTAAAGCCTTCAGGCGGCTGGCTAATGTTTAGCACAGCTTTACAAATCTTCACTGGTGTCTGCTCGGCCATTTTATTTCCCTTCTGTCGTATGGCAGGACCTGAAACATGTCTCAAAATATTGTATCATTATCAAACAGTGCCTGAGGAAAACAACAATTATATGGCTAACATCTAGATTACTCAGCCTGAGAAACGATTACAGAATCCTGGTACCTAATAAAAATATTACAGGTTAAGAAAAAGTACTGACCTGCTCTAAAAAGTGCTCCAGCAGCATAATGCATGGCCAAGGCATGGACAAGCTGCCTGGCAGTGGTGAAGATGGGTCCTCGCTCAAAGACAGAGAAGGAGAGAGGGGTGTGATCTGAGGCTATATACAGTTTTAACGAAGCATGAATACTGACGAGCAGATTAACAGGTTGTATCGTTAATTTTCGTAACTTCACTGGCTTGACTAAAGCTCTTGCATGCTCTCTCACTTGTTCAGGCAGTATCTGGGTAGTATCTGAAATATTAATGGGCTGCCAAGCAGCTTTGTTTTCTGGAAGGTATGTATCAAATAAAGTCTTAATGTAGTAAACAAAGGTGTCTTCCACATAAAGCCTAGCTGGTTTGAGCTCAAAGCTGAGGTCATTCACGTGAAACATGAAATTCTCTTCCTCGGAAAAAGCAATGCAGAGTTTTATAAAGCAGTTTTCCTTATAGTTTTCCAAATCTTTGTTAGAAACAATGAGGTTGTTCACTCTGGACCACTGCACGGTCTCATTTTTCTCTCCTTGGCACAGCAGGACTGCAAAATGGAAATTGGATTTGCTGTACAACTGATTGTCCAGTTGCAAGTCTTCACAATACAGTTGGAGACTATAAAATGGTGGGAGGCCTTCCCCGGTGTCTCGCTGGAACTCCTGTGACAGGGGTGTCAGGTAGCTGGTTGCTGGGGCCATGTGGAGGAAAACATTGTCTGCTGTGAGACGCAGAATTTCAGATGACACTTTGTGATTTGTAATATCATCAAACACAGCAAGACTTAATTGACTGATAAACATTTTCAAGGACAGGCTCTGTTCTTGACTTCTAGACAGGAGGGAAAAGAAGTTTGTTACTTTACATATTTTGAGTTCACCTAGTATCTTGCTTTCTCAAAAAGCTATCAGGAGAGGTGTTCTCTTTAATACATGGGAAACTCATTGTGCAAATCCTGTTAACGGGATCTGGCAGCCTTGATCACCACAGTGGGTACCACACAGGAGATCTTCTAAGAAGTAGAATATTACAGTTCTATGCCAGGTTTCTCTTTCTTTCTTATCAATCAACAGGATAGTTACAAAAGGAATTCCCTATATACACAGTAATTCCCTATCAGATTTCCAACATAGCCAGATATTAAAGTAGAAAACAAATAAAATTTTCTAATAATTCAAGTACAGCATCAGCTGTATAGTATTTTCTTGGAGCCACTACTGAAGGCTACTATTATGGATAATCCTTTTCACTTTATCAAAGCAAAATGCCCTCCAACTAAACCACCACAGCATTTTTATAGCGATGGCATTGAGGGCTTCCCCCCCTCCAGTGTTAACTGCTCTTTGCCAAGTTTAACCAGCAAGTGGGCTATTATGTACTGCTGATGAACAATTTCTGAGGGATTAATACTTAATTATAGCTCAAATAAAAACAGTACAAGACATTACACTCTAATTGTAACACCATTGCTGGAGGCCAGGCGTTCTGCATGTTAGAAATAGGTAGTGTTATAATCACACTTGAACGGAGCTGAACACCAGGCTGTGGTGTGCGGTGGAAGTGGGGGAAGTCTTCTAAGGAAGACTGTTATAATCAGGTCCAGTTAATTACTGGGTGTAAGACTTTTTCTACAGTCCTTACACATCAAGCTTCCTATCGATTTTAGTGGGAGCTCGTATGATTAAGGATGGCAGGATCTGGCTAAATACATTTTAAACTTACGAACACACTCAAAATTAATTGTGATTGAAAACGCTTTTTTTTAATGAACAACTCAGAACTTCTTTTTGTATCAGACATCTAGTGTTTACCCTAAAGCAACAAGACTTTTGATGTTAGATTGTCTTTTTTTAACTGTGATATACAAAACATAACATGTGGTCTAAACATATGCCACAGAGCATGCAGCAGTATTAAACAAAACAAACAGTTAAGCCAAAGTCCGTAAGTCAGTTAACACTTTGAAAGCTGACTGACTTCTTGGGACCAGTCAGCTATGCTTTTACCATATTTTATATCCTTTATGTACCTGCTGAGGTTGATCTCGATGGGTCCTGCTCTTCCTTCTGGGGCCAAGGTTATAATTATTGTTCCACACTGATGGGCAATGTCCACATAAACATAGCCAAATCCAGTTAAGAACACAATCTAGTGGAGAGAGTTAAACACATACAGAATGCTACTGAAACTCCTATTTTCAATCTGTCACAATTTGAATTAATCCTATTAATGCCTTCTGGTTGAGATCTTTTACTCAAATCATAATACCATTCAGAAAAAAAAAAAAGAAAAAGAAACAGATTTCAGTAGTTCAGAAAATAATAGCTCTGATATTTTAAATATTTTAGCTGTATGGCTAGATGAAATTTGCACCTCATCCTTTAACTGAATACATTTTAATGAGCAACTTCTCCTCCAGGAATAAGCAAGATATGCTGTGGGGGGAAGTTATATTAGTAAAGAATAAATAGAAAATTTTAATTTGTGATTTTGGACTAAGGAGAAAGGCATATTCTTGGAGCTCTGCAAAATCCCACCTTCTCCTCTAGAAAACAAACCCTAAGTTAACATTATGTTGCTACACTATAGCTCAGAGCTGGTTAGATGAATGGCTGATAGCATGATGCAAAGCACATGACAGCAAAATTATAAAAAGGAAGGCTAAAAAATAAGTAACGTTGTGGATTCGTGACAACTTGCTTAATAACTCAACACTGAGCAAATTTTTAAGCCATCTACACTGGTTTTGTGAGAACACCTTCACATGCAAGGTACCATCATACAGGCAAAAAAAAAAATGGCAAAAGTTTATTGGAACATGTAAAAGGTCCAAAAAGTCATGAAAAAGGGAACTTGACAACAGATTTGTGTCTTGCTTACAGATGTGCAAACTTTAATTCTGAACAAGTTCCCCTTAGGAATAAATAGTCTAGTTTAAAAAATAATATCATTTTTTGGAGCTTAATTGTGCGGTATTTCCATGCAAGTTTTGTGTTTTTCCAGAATATAAAAGTTTAAGGTCTTTTTAGGTCTGGAAAACTCACAGGAGTCCTTGTTAGCACAAGCTGGCTTCTCTTTTCTTCTAGTGCTACTATGAACACAATTATTTACTAAACTGTAATGACAGAAACTATCATTTGAAGGAATGTAAACTCAGGGAATATCACAAAGATAATGGGCTAGCACAGGTGAAATAAACGGTTTGTCTTGAACAGTCTTTATTGTTGTTAACAAGCCACCAGAAGGAAAAGCACTTGGAAGTTCAGTAGGATCAGCACTTAAACTGATTCTAGCTATGCTATTCATAATAACATTGTACAGATAATTAAGTTTCATTCATCAAATTACATCTTCTGAGAATTACATATAAAAGAATTTAATTTAGATATGTCAACTTTAATCCTTTGCTTATCTGAAAGTTATTCTCAATCCCGCATTACAGAATTGGTGAAAAAAGGGACATTTACAGACTTTTCAGTACAATCTCATTATTCTATAAACCCTCATGGATCTTAAAAATTGGTCATTTTAATTTCAATTTTAGATAATTCTGATGATGGACAGCAGAGATAAATACCTTAAATTTTAATAAATTAGTAAATTTTCTTTCTAAGAGAATAGTGAATAAGAAGTACCTATCTTAGACTAGATAGAAAGAGCACAAATTACTTAAGATCCTCTAAAGTCTCAGTTATTTCACAATCTCAGCTGAGTTGTATGTGAAGTCAAATCTCAAGCTATTAGCATATTCATTATTTACTTATATTTATAGTCTTCTAAGAGAAAGACTGACTGAGAAATCCTGGGGAAACTCTCTACATGTAAACCCTAAAACTTCAATAACAGAAGGCTACAATTTTTATTTGGAGAGTTCTTCAAGGAGACAATGATCCCCAAATGTTGTCTTAGCATCTAATTCCTTCTAGGAGCCAGATACTTATAAAGAACCCTGGTCTGGCATAACATTAATGACTGAAATTTGAAACCTTGCATTGCTTGACTGGCTTGCTGAATGAAACCGAACTACTTGCTATATAACATAACACTCAATAATCAAGAGCATTTTGTGATTGGTCCCCAGGGAAAACATCTGAAACTAGTATTTCTTTCAAAGAGCCAAGCAGTTTATGTTGATTCCATGTAAACTAATGACTTCAAAGATGGAAAAAATTCCCATCAAAAAGAATTACTCCAGTCAAGGAAGATTTCATTTACCTCAAAACAGGAGAAAAATAACAGAAGGAAAGAAAGTTTTTTTTTTTTTTTTTTTAATAAAGACATGTTTAGCTTCTGTGAAGACACAGAGGGAGAATGACAGTGATGATTCCTACAAGATGTAAAGATAAAAAACCTGGGATAATGAAGTTACCAAATGGAAGGATTTTCCTGGATCTTGTGAGATTCTTTGCTTCCAGGGACAAGAAATTTTCAGGACTGATTTTTTCCAGGGAATGCCTTGGCCTTGCCAGGTTGACCAAGAAGAAATGAAAAACTTCAGCTCTAGGAAGTGTGTATTTTTGATCTATTTTTGAAACCAGCCACTGAAACAGGTACTCTGTATTCTACAAATTCCACAGGAAGGGGTTTAGGAAGGAGAGCTCCCAAGACTTAAATAAAAAAACCCAAGGCCAACAGAAAGGATATGTACTTTGCAGAGGAACAATATACTATGCAGGTCAAAAAGACAGAGATTTATGCTGTGAACTAGGAAATAGTTTATAGATTTACTTGTGTTCCTTGATTGTTGATGTCCACAAAATCACTCCATTCATTTACTAATTCTTCAGATGACATCACTTTCAGAAGAATGCTGGGTAACAAATCTCTTGTTTTGCAGTCGGGATAGCTGGAGACTTGATGGTAAAGTTCATGGTGAACTGAACATTCAGCTGGAATCTTTCTACAATAAACTTCAAACTTTGGTGTATCTGAAATTTTATAAAATATATAAGATTAGGGCTTTTCTAAATGAAAACTCACTTATGCTTACACAAACTAAGAAGTTTCTAGAATATTCTTCCTGAAGTATTACTAATAAATTACTGTAGCTGGAATTTGACAATATGTTTTGTTTTAGTAACATTTGCCAATCTGAGGAGATTTAAATGTTCCACCGGACTGAACCAATGTCAACAAAGTTTCACTGTCTACTAGTTTCCTACAACCAAGTCACCTGGACAGCTGGAACCGTGGAGACCCAAAAGCCTGGAGCCTTGCAAGTCCACATTCCTGACCTTATGGTTAGTTTCAAAAACTTCCAGGCTTCAGTATGTTCCAGAGTCTCTCACTTTGAGATTGACATTCATGTGAGCATCAAGTTTTAACCAAAACATAGTGAATTCAACTTTGTATTGGAGATATAGTAAAATTATTTACACTACAACAGTACATTGTTTCTGGTTACTGCATACTACATACCTTTGAAGTTCTCCCGTACAAGCAATGAAATGGAGCACCGGTTGTGGATAATTATACGAGGACTTGGATCTTCTGTAAGTGTTAGGTATGTCACGCCAAGATGCTCTTGATAAGTCAGTGTTATAGCTCTAAAACAGAAGAAGATGTATTTGAATATGTAAGTTCTGGATGAAATTTGCATGTATTATTACTCTGGACAAATAAAAACATTCAAAACTACCATCTACAAGATTCTTTATGATCAAGTTCTAATTCCACCAACACTTACATACATTTAGGCAAGTACCTGTCTTCATTAAGCATTACATTTAAACAGAAGAGCATGTGGAAATACCATGAAACACAACTCTAGAGAAAAAATCACTTCATAGAGACTACTCATGAGTTAAATGGAGCATGTGTGTTTGCAAGATGAGAGCCCTAGCCAGCACAGATTTATATTAAATTAAAAACATGAGATTGTAAGCCCAAATTTTTAACATAAATCTTTAAAATTTTCCAGAAGAATTTGCACGCATACTTCTCTGATACTCATGAAAGATATTTTTAACAAATACATAAATCTGTAACTAACTACTCCCCTGGAATGATCCACAATGCTATTGCCCTTTCAAATGTTGATGTTATAGATCATCACTACATAAATTTTCAAAATGAAAATCAATTAACTGTGTCCTACTCATTAACTACTTATACATAAAATATCTTCAAGTATAAACATAAATCCTTTTTTGCATGTGTAAATTTATTGGCTATTTCTAATAAAACTTCACCTCTTGGTGGTTTTTAAAATCCAACCACTCTCAAAATTTGATTAAGATTTTCTGTGGCTGTCTCAGAATTATAAGGAATTCTTTCCTTGTTCTTCACATTCTGGTGTTTTTTGTTTTGTTTTGTTTTGTTTTGTTTTAAAGCAGAAGTCTGTGTGTGAATCTTTAGTATGCACAATGATATCTCTCAGATTCTGCAGAGGAACAACATGAGGGATTGAATGATATCAAGTACTTCAGGCAAGAGAAGGATCATTTGGCTGATAATTTACACTGATATAGTTTCTCTAATTTCAGCAGATTGTTTCTTGTTTATACCAATATAAGCATGAATAGATTTATACATCAGGTCTGAGAATTAAAATTGGGCATTGAGGTATAAGAAGGAAATGCACAGGCAGTGGAAGCAGGAACACATGGCCTGGGAAGAGTACAGGGATGCCATCCGGATGCATAGGGATGGGAACAGGAAATCCAAGGCACAAGGAACTGAACTTGGCAAGGCATGCAAAGAATATCAAGAAAGGATTCTATAGGTACATTGGTCAGAGAAGAAAGGCCAAGAAAATGCATCCCCTCTAATAAATGAGAAGGGAGAAGTGGTAACAACAGACATGGAGAAGGCTAAGGTACTCAAAAAGTTCTTTGCCTCAGTCCTCACTGGCAGTCAGGCTTCCCACGTCTCTGAAGTCCCTGAACCTCTATGCAGGGGCTGGGGGAGCAAAGTCCCTCCCACTGTATGCAAAGAGCAGGTTCGGGACAACCTGATGAAACTGAACAGGTAGAATTCTATGGGGCCTGATGCCATGCAACCCAGGGTCCTGAGGGAGATGGCTGATGTGGTTGCCAAGCCACTCTCCATCGTATTTGAAAAGTCATGGCAGTCAGGAAAAGTCCCCAGTGACTGGAAAAAGGGAAACATCACTCCCATTTTAAAAAATGGTAGAAAGGAAGACCCGGGGAACTACAGACTGGTGAGTCTTCCCTCTGTGCCTGGGAAGACCATGGAATAGATCCTCCTGGAAGCAATGTTACAGCACATGCAAGACAAGGAGGTGATCTGAGACACACAGGTTCACCAAGGGCAAATCGTGCCTGACCAACCTGGTACATCAGTCGACAAGGGAAGACTGACCGATGTCATCTATCTAGACCTCTGTAAGGCCTTTGACATAGTCTCACACATCATCCTTATCTCTAAATTGGAGAGATATGGATTTGAAGGGTCAATAAGGAATTAGCTGGATGGATGCAGCCAGAGAGTTGTGGTCAATGGCTCTATATCCAGGTGGAGGCTGGTGAGAAGTGGTGTCCCTCGAGGGTCTGTCTTAGGACTGGTGCCATTTAATATCTTTATCAATGACATAGATGATGGGATTGAGTGCACCCTCAGCAAGTTTGCAGATGACATCAAGCTGAGTGGTGCAGTTGATTCAACAGAAGGAAGGGATGACATCCAGAGAGACCTGGACAAGCTTGAGAAGTGGGTCCACATGAACCTAATGAGGTTCAACAAGTCCAAATGCAAGGTGCTACACCTGGGTCAGGGCAATCCCAGACATGAGTACAGACTGGGAGAAGAATTCACTGAGAGCAACCTTGCAGAGAAGGACTTGGGGGTTCTGGTGGACGAAAAGCTTGAGCCAGCAGTGCATGCTTGCAGCCCAGAAGGCCAACTGCATCCTGGGCTGCATCACAAGCGGCATGACCAGCAGGTCGGGGGAGGTGATTGTCCCCCTCTACTCTGCCCTTGTGAGGCCCTACTTGGAGTGCTGCATCCAGCTCTGGGGTCCCCAGCACAAGAAAGATATGGACCTGTTAGAGTGGGCCCAGAGGAGGGCCACGAAGACCTCAGGTGCTCAGAGGGCAGGAGCACCTCTCCTATAAGGACAGGCTGAGAGAGCTGGGGCTGTTCAACCTAGAGAAGAAAAGGCTGTAGGGAAACCTCATTGTGTCTTTCAGTACCTAAAAGGGGCTTATAAAAAAGATGGAGAGTGACTTCTTATATAGGCAGATAGTGATAGGACAAGGGGGAACATTTTTAAACAAAAGAGGGGAGATTTAGATTAGATGCTAGGAGGAAATTCTTCACTGAGAGGGTGGTGAGGCACTGGAACAGGTTGCCCAGAGAAGCTGTGGATGCCCCATCCCTGAAGTGCTCAAGGCCAGGCTGGATGGGGCTTTGGGCAACCTGGTCTAGTGGGTGGCATCCCTGCCCATGGCAGGGGGGTTGGAACTAGATGATCTTTAAGGTCTCTTCCAACCTAAGCCATTCTATGACTCTATGGTCTGACGAGTCATAGGATTTTTATTTTTAACTAACTGGATGCATTTGTTTGGAAGCAGAATGCATATTTAAATATTTCAAGCTTTAAAACTTGGAAATCTTTCCTTGTTATAGTCTTAAAATAGTTTCTCCCCTGTATCACTTTTCCTGTTTTTCTCTTATTACACTCACTAAAATATATTTTTACCTTCTATAAATAAAACCTACATTTTTGTATTATATTACTACACATTGTCCCTCCAGTTTTAAATTGTTACAAAAAAATTAAAAAAGACTATAATCTTGAATATAAACTTTTCATTCTCTTATTTTTTATGCATGGATAAATAGCAGCCCATACATTATAAAAATCATATAACTTGTACATGATCATAACATTAAACCATTTATAATAAAAGCAGCAAAACCATCAAAAGATAACAATTTTTAAATTAAAGTAAGACTTGCCTTTACATATGGGGGGCATGTGTTACTTTGACTTTTGTGTTAATCTCTTACGATTTGTTACTAGCTGAGGCTTTATAGCAACAAGGAAAATTCATTATTCATGACTGTTCAGTGTATATGTTCAGCATACAGTACCTGGTACAAAATCCACTTTCACTACAAACCCCTATGGGCACTGCCACGCTCTGTCTAGGAAACTCCTGCTTAATCACAGCTGGTAGACTCCAGAACTCAGAACTGCCAGTGCAGCCACCTGGACTGAAACTTAGCAGCATGCGTTTTTGAGCAGGAGGTGTCCCTGAAGTTAATGGACTGGTGTCCGACATCAGGTCCCAGCATGGCACAGAAGTCAGTGTTTCAGTGGGTGGTGCCCCGGCTGGACTGACACTGAACACAGTACTGTCTGGTGAGTGGAATTCCTGGAAAGAAACAAGATGGAAGTAGGGGGACATGCTGGCTCATAACAGGACATTTATACCTGCTGATGTTGCACAGAACAGTTTTAGGTAGCCAATTGGCCACAACTAACTAAAAGTTATACTGAGTCTAATGCATTAAAAGCTATTTGGCCAAAATCTGTTTTCAGTTATGCTTAAGCAGTTAACTGAGCACAGTTATCTAGAGCCCACTCTCAGTTGCACAAAATAACTCTACCAAAAGTAATAGTTACATCACTGTAAAATAACTGTGAGAAGAAAATCCATTGATAGATATAAAACTAGTAATGGATTTTAGCCTCAGCATTCTTCCAATTCCCCTTAAATTCCCCATAAGACTGCCACAAAATGCACAATGCACAAATTTAGATACTGATGTAAAGAAAACTAATATGGAAGTAAAACAATATAGAAATAGGGAACTTTAAAAATATGTTTATCTGCCAACTCCTTTAGCAAGTTTGACTCTGAGAATTCTTTCCACATATTTTACAATAAATGTAATCTTCAATAAATATATATAAATGGTTGATTAAAATATATTGACCATGCATACATTTTGGTTCCTGTAAGCTAGTTCTTAAATATACTGTGTGATTATTAGAAAAATGATATTCACGATTTGATGCAGTTCGCTGAAATACATAAACTTCGGGCACGTCTCTAGTTCTGCAGCTTTGTTCAGATAACTGGAATCTTCCCAAAAGGATAACAAAAACTTTTCAGCCTGCCAGGCCAATATACCTCTTTTACACGCAAACTCAGTAAAAATTCTCAGAACAATTTCAACAGCTACTACGGATTATGCTGCCTATTTTACAGAAATGGCCATTAGTGTTTGAACAGATGGAGAACAGGCAGAACTAATTCTGCAACGTGCAAGAATCTCCTGCTTTGCACAGATTTTGATCACAGTTAATTACTGCAGTTGAATTTCCCCAGGATTCTGTATTTTAAACTGAAGTGATATACCATAATCTATCATTATGATGTCTAGTGATTTCAGTTTAAGTTCTGATATATGCAGTTGAGACTATACAAATATAAATGCCCCTATAAAGTAGATGACAAACAAAAACAGTATCCACAGCACTTTACCTCTTCTCCTGAGTACGGTTTGGAAATACAAAGCTGTGGCCTATAATAGATTTGATATGACGTATCATTGATTATTGTTGTCTTATCTTCTATCTGTAGAATTTGTATACCTTGTTGAACCATAGAAGAAATGCAGAATTGACACAACTGTAAGATAATAATGATGATGATGATGAGGTCACAGATAAAAGCAGGAAACATTGAAATACACTGATAGAACTGCCATTTTCTTTTTAACTGTGGAAGTCCTTTCTACATTCATGTACTTTTTAACTGGAACTGTATCACATACTTCTGGAGTTGCATCTGTCAATGTTTTTCAAACAAGGTTGAGAAATCATTAATTCTTTTTCCAGGAAGTCTTGTATTATCTTGATGAGCTAGACAGAATGTTTCTGACTATCTAATGCCTTAAATTATACTTCATACACTGTTTATATTCTCGTTATGTTTTACATGTATTAACATAATTAGGGAAGAGCTTTTACGCTGCATACATTTGATTGTTTTCATCTGCTGTATGATTTTTTTATTAAAGTTTTATGACAATTTTCTCCTAACCTTTTGATGACCTGGAAAAGCACCAAGTTTTATTTCAGCTTCAACAAAACCTTCTTCATCCAATGTTACCACTTCCCCGTTCTCGGCATCCTTCCATATCGGGGAGGTCACATTATGAACCAGTTTGATTGCCACTGATTTGTGCACAGTATTAGTATTTGCCCAGTATATTCCAATCTGAAAAGCTTCCTGTAAGTGAAAAATGACCAGTTATCACTTGTTGATAATCCGATACATTTCTACTACAGTTAAACATAGTTTCCAGTATGCAGCCAATCTCATTTCCTGCCTTTCTCCCCCTGATTCTTTCTATGCCATACAAAGATAGATGAAACCACAACGTGGATAATGGACTGATCCACACAGTGGAATCAAGACTGTAGGCACACTGAGATGTGTTAATAAGCAGACCTTTTGTTTATTAAGAGACATTCATGGGGGAAAAAAGGGATGGCAAAATAAACAGGAAGTATCAAATTGTCCAACTGGAATTGACAAATTGCTCTGTTAAATTATTTTAATTCCTTCAAAAATAAACAATATTAGGGTTGTAATAAAAAAAACCACATGCGTGACGAAGCTAAGGTATGTGAGAAGATCCATTAGACAAAACTCTAATTTCAAGATGGCAGGCATCCTAAAGAATCATCCTTGTTTGTAGTTCACCCTTGTTATCAAACCTCTCCTGGTAGTGTATGAACTATGAAACAACTCAACCTAAAACACTCACAGACTAAACATTCCTTCCAGGCTGTCAGCTTTGCTACTATGGTCAACATATTTCCCAAGCAACAAGCTAATGCAGGATGCAGTGAGGCCTGCAGAGCAGGGGTCAAAGCATATACTTGACCTTCAGAGAAATTTACTTGGACTGCTACATTGTGCCCACATTATGGATTCATTGGCTGGATTGGGAAGAAGGAGACAAGGCTGCTGAATCAGACAGCATGCATCTCTTCTTCCTACGGTGTCTTACAGCTGATTTTTAACTAAGCATCTTTCAGATACCTTGTTCTGCAAACATTGCTATCAAGTATGCTATTGTGACCCACTCTTACTCAGTCAGCATGGCAAATTTCTCTTGTTATTTCTACTCCTGGTCATAAAACTAACAGACATAGTGACTGGAAGGTGGGAATCATCTGGATTAATAACCATGCTTCAGAACCAGAATGTTAAGCAGAACTATGCCTCTTGACTTGAACGGCCGTTACCTCGAAGTTAGGGGGTATAATTACTTTCCCAGTAGGTACTTGAAGCACTATCTTCTCTCCTTCAAACAGCCAGAGGTCCCACTTGGACTGATTGATAAGCAAAGCCCAGGGCAGGAGTTCTATCAGCAGAGTTTTAACACATGGTTTCCACACTGACAGCTTTACCCGCATTGGGCTGTCCCATTGGGAGAGTTGTTCATTGCTGTTCAAAAACAAATAAACAAAATGATAAAGTCAAAGGAATAAACAATGAATTCAAGATTACAAATGATATGCAATCATTTTCATAATTTGCAAGGCTTAACCTGTTTTGAAAGAGAAAAACAGTCTCCTCCTGTCATTCTGGAACATACTGAGATGCTGTCAGACAGAGCTAGCTGCTTGGAGGGTATAAAGACATATTTTTAATTGCATAAGCTCAACCCAAATTTGGTCAATTAAAGAAATGCCTTAGAAACAGAATTACCTCTGTATTCCAGAACTAAACTTGTGACTTCTGTAGTCATAAAATCAAATTTCTGTTTTTTTTTTTTTTCCAGAAGTCCTTCTCCTTTGTTTCTGTGCTGAAACACAGCTGCTGAATAAACAGCCTCTACAGCTGCACTAAAAGAAGTTGCATTCACAAAAAAATAGTTTCATTTCTTTAATCCTTGGACTGATGCAATCTTCTCAGTGTAATCAAGGGCAGCCCCTAGGCTAACCTGAAGTTTTTCCTGCCTGCAACCGATTCTGCAGCTTACATACAGGAATCATGTAATTACTGAAAACATATTCAAAGTTGATCCCGTATAGCCGTCTTGAACTTGACTTCACAAAGTTGACTAAGCAAGCATGCTTTTTTTTAGGGTGGTAGTGTGTGGAGGACACAGAAGCCTGGAAGAACAACAATAAATTTTCCAAATTGATCAAAACTATAGCTAGTTCAGAAAATACTGTTGCTTAAAAATGCATTTGGAATAATCTAATGAAAAATAAAATACATTAAGCTTAAGCTTTTAAGAAACTTACAGTATAGAGTGAAAAACAAAATGCACATG
Organism: Anseranas semipalmata; assembly: GCA_013399115.1. Classification (NCBI taxonomy): domain Eukaryota; kingdom Metazoa; phylum Chordata; class Aves; order Anseriformes; family Anseranatidae; genus Anseranas; species Anseranas semipalmata. The sequence continues at coordinate 391,563 of VXAA01004026.1, read as the reverse complement.
CTCAATAACTCTCGTTAGTATATATAGCTTTACCAGACCATACACAACAAATTTGAGATCACTGAGATTAATTTTGATTAACAAGGAATCCAATTCAAGCTACGATACATTCACAGTTGACCTAACTCTGCAAAGGACATAGGTTGACCTATTAATGTATGCAAGGTTCATTATGGGTCTTGATGATCCTTACCTTGATTAAGGAAAGTTGTTCAGATGCATAGAGTTTATACTTGGTCAAGACTCAAAACACTAGTTACTGAGTTCCACTATTAGGTCATTTGCTTGAAACTTCATTAACAAAGTTTTATAGTAAAAACAGGTATCAATCAGTTTCACAATGACGAAGAGAATAACCTAGAAATGGGTCAGATCAAAGATCCCTCCAGCCTCGTATCTTTACACCAATGACTCTGACATTGGTCAGTAACAGATGTCTACAAAATTCTGTGAAAAGACAGCTGGCATATTCTGATGCTCTGCCAGTACATTCTCCCAGCCTCCAAAAATCTGTGAATGAGGAAGTTATTTAGCAGTAAGTGATACCTTTGTGTTTAATGATATGGATGGCAAAGTGTTAGTCAGCTTCCTAGCTTCCTAGATGCTTTATTTCAACTAACAACTGCATCTTTTAGAAGACCTCTTTATTTGAAAAGGCAATGCAACAACCACGAAGAAGGTTTAGCAAAGAATTACCTGTCTGAATCCTTCTTGTTATATGGCCACACAGGCTGGTGAGGATTAGCAGTGCCATAGAACTCGGACAGGATCTGGTTGACATTGCCACCTGGATTGGATTTAGTTGCTATCTGTTTAATAAGCGTGGTTGAGATAGGGACTGCACACTCTGATGGATCATCTTCCTCCCTGTCATTGAAAACAGATTCAATCACTTACAGAACAAGATCAAGCAATGGTAGCACTAACATTTTCTCTAATGAAGCTTTCCAAGGGTATTCTGCAAGAGGAATGTTTTCAAGGTAATTGCGGATGAATCAAGCTGTGATGTCTAGCAAGTTACTGAGCATCTACAGACATGCCTGAATTTGTTATGATACTGTAATGACCTTTGTGTCTGACCTTCAGTTCCTAGGAACTGAAGAATATTCTCAAAGAACAGTTCAAGAGAATTTAGGAATTTACTTTTCAAAACACAAAAACGTGGATGGTTTAAGCAAACTAATGCCAACACACTTAGGATAGTGATACTAAATATTTCCTATCATATCATTTCAGGCCACATACGCTTGTTCTGTTGCATCTCCTCTGCATATGCTGTATTCTTTGAAATACTGCACCAGAAGTTAAAGTGTAATTGATTTCTTCTTCTCCATACAAATGGACCATTTTCAAAGAAAGTGAATATTATACCTGGCTTGAAATGTCAGGTGGTGAGTAAGATCAGGTTCTATATTTTGCAGTGCTTTCTCTTGTCCTTTCCCTGGAACCACTTGTGTTTCATTTAATCCCAGACTTCTTTTTTCTAAATGTATGATAATTGGGTCTGGAAGATGGCTCCTTACAATGAAAAGAGGACTGAAAACAATCTACAAAAAGAAAAAAATATACCAATTTCATGCTAATTTTATTTCAGGATTACAGCTGTTGAAACAAGCTATTAATAAATCCTTAGTGGGTCATACTGCCCTTAATTTATTATATGGCATATGAAATGTAAACATTTAGATTTCAGAGGCATTAAATGTACTTACTATTCGTTGCTGCACATGAGAGTTGGGCTCTAAAGTCAAAATTGTGCACCACACATACGTAATTGAACTCTTTGAGGATGGTACCTGTATGCAGATAGATCAGCAGCATTCCATTAAAATTATTTCACACTGATAATACTGAACATTTCATCATATCAAACAGAACTTTAAATGTAAAATTCCCAGTTCTTATAGACATTTCTTATGTTATATTCTAAATACCTATTTCTAGACATACCTGAATGACAGTGCTGTGTTCTGTATGTTTAGAACTTAGACATACATCTCGGGACCAGTCTTCATCTCCTGTAGCCTTCACACTCAGCTCGGTGAGCTCATTGTCTTCTAGGACATATGAAGGCAACTTCTGCTTGGCTGCAAGGCAGTTGGTGTGTTCTTTAACAACTGCCTGTCCATCCTGATTAATGTAATGCTGAACCACCTTCAGTTCAATACTTTCCGAAAGGTAACTACAGACTGTCTGTCTTCCGCAGATTAGGATCTAGAACACACAAAAATATGCAGGTCATATACAAACAATTGCAAAAAAAAAAAAAAAAAAAAAAGTCAGAATTGAATTATAGAGTGAAAACCTGTACAAGAATCATCTATTTCAGCATTTTGATTTTGTTAGATTTTCCCAAGCACTGCTGAAGGCAGTGAATGGTAAAATGTTATTTTTATTGGCCAAATGTATGTGCAATTTCACAGAAACCTGGGCATTAAGAATTTCAAAGTAATGCTAAGGCAATATCTGGGTTTGAAAGACAAATGTAACATATCCACTTTCATTCCCACTGAATTCAGCAATACTGCCTGTGGCTGACATAATTGTGGTTTTGATTTTAAGAGTACAGTGATGGTCTCTGAATACGGCACCCTTTCTGAGTAGACACAGAGTATACTCAGTTCTGATGTATATCAGAAATAAGGTTTCCACTGACACCTCACGTTCTCATCACAATCCAGAGATCCACACCTTTCAATACATTTGCTGTTTCAAAGCTTATAATTCCACTAAATGGCTGTGCTGTATTTCTGTATTTAAGTTCATCCACCTAAAAAATGACCAGATAGACTCACATGTTGTTGCTGTCTATAATACATGAATTATTCTCATAGAACATATATCTGACTTTTTCTAAGCTGTAACAAGAAACAGCATTCTAAGTATATCCCTATTACAACCACCTTAATTTGCTTTTCACTAATGAGGCTATGCACCACAGCTACAACCTACCAAGGGAAGTGTCAGCAGGGCTTTCAGCAAAGCCAGGAATTGTTCTTGCCTGATCAGCTGTATTTCTGTTGTGCAACATGAGGCATTCTGCCATATCCATGAGCTGAACACGTTATGTCCACCCCACGCTCTGGCTCCTGCCAGTGCAGGCAGAATGACTGCAGCATTATTACAGATCTCTATACAAACATATTATGTGAAAAGTTACTGCACAGCATCCCATTTTCAAATGTTAATTTGGTCCTTACTTCTTTCTCTTTTAATAACACAAAGGCCTGAATTACACCTCAGAATAAAACAAAATTTTAACTAACTAACTATCTTGCTAAAGTTCTGCTCAAGAGCTTAACACATCCAAGAAATTGTGGAAGTTACCACTGTCAGAATTTGGAAACCATGCAGAGGGAGGTTTACTGAAACATGCATGTAAAATATGTGGTGATAACAGCTTTTATATGCTAAGATCCATGCCATTGTGAATTCTGACAGAAGAGTTGTAAAAACTCCTTAAATGCACCCAGAATACTGTTATACTTACTTTTTTGCAGGTCCCACTAGGAAGGGAATAATAAGGTGACTTATTCATGAATAAACAATGGTTTAAGTTACTCAGATTAAGTTATTTTTTCCAAACAGGATCATATACTTACTTGTTTTTGTACTCCACTGAGCTGCTGAACCTTGATAATAAGTGATGCTGTTCGGCCTTTGTACTGAATGGTACGAATAAAGGTCCCTGTATTGTCCACACTGAATGGCTCAGACCACCGCCAGTTTCCCCAGCCTTCAATACAGATGTGTAACAGCTGGAAAGAAAACAATTACTACTTCAATACATAAGCACCCTTGCAGTAGGATAGGAATGCCCACAATAGGGAAATATTCTTGTTTTTAAAACTCAGCAATGCTAAGCACACCAATTCTCTGAATGATTCACTCATTCTGTGATTTCAGATACAATCAGAAGAATGAACAATACCATAAGATGGCTCTGCATCACACATTTCCATAAATTACCTGTTTTAATTCTGTGTTTATGGATGGAAAAAATCCAGCACACAACTGTTCAAAAAGTGTTATGTAGACTAGAAAGCATAAAAAAGGAAGTAAGAGATTTTCCTTCCTGCCCTTGAAATTGTTCTAGAAATCCACCTTCTTTATTACCAGCAAGGTGATATGGAGAGCAGGTCACATTTTTGGCCTTCAGGATAATAGAGAAAACTGCAAGCACCCTTCACTTCAGAAGAAGGATGCAAATCTATCATATGTATACATGTAGAGCTCATATATATGTATGTGTTAAATGTATAAGAATGTAGTATATTGCTGAGAGATGGGAAACATTTCATTTCTTATACAAATGTGGTGGCACATTCAAGCTTGACTGCATAAGAAGAAATTTAACTGCATAATTACACTCCCTGTGCGATTTATTCCGGAAAAGGAGTGGCTTTTTTTTTCCAGTTTAACTTAAATCACTTCCAGAGCAATACAGTCTTTCATCATTTGAAGAGCCTTTCATCCACTTACCCACCATACACACTTACCTCTATCCCATAGAGATTCTTTAAGCCAGAGTAGTGAAAATTGGTACTGTTCCATGTAGGTCAATGAAGTTACATAAATTTACGCCAGCTGAAGATCTGGCTATTTAGCTCTGTATAGATCTTTTGTGGCTGTGCAAACTTAAGAATGTGAGTTATGTATAAGGGATCAAAGCAATAAGCATTCTGGGTAAAATTTATTCTTTGCAGAGGGCCAGCACAGAGTCTAAGCATCACTTAAGTCCTTTAAAACAGTTATATAAAGGCCTTGTGGGAATTCTTTCTTGAGGGTTGAATTTCAGTCTGATTTTGGACATATGTCATTAATTAATTTAAGTAATTGGGAACAGGATCAGGCCCAAACTTTGGTTATTTACACTAGCAAAAAATGAAACTTGTAAATATTATGTTCTCCCGTGATTTGTTTCCAAAGAGAGATAGCACTGTCCATAGATCTGGCCGGTTGGACTTCGTGAACGTCTGCATGTTGGTTTTTTCGTTGTTTTAAGAAACAACCACTGCAACAACTTTCAAAGATATTACAACTCAGTAGCCTGTTTGCAATTTGTGGTATCCTCAGCACAAGTTACACACAGAACAAAAACATTCATTCAGTGGGTGGCATTTGAATTTGCTAGAGTGATGACTGTCGCATTCAGATTCAAATTAGTTTTATGCTGGAAGCACAAAGGCTAGTATGCGCCAGTGTGTGCATGGGCATGAGTTTGGGTATGCATATGTGTGGGCACTTATTTATATCCAAGAATATGTTGGAGGAACTGTGCACTAGGACACTCAAACTCATAAACAAACACATCACTTTGATACTTAAATATTAGTTACAGAAAAGGAAAAACAAAACAAAATAAAAAAATCCAACTGCAGTGGCTGGAATCAGTTCAGTTTCTTACAGAGGCAGCTGGGAATAAATCTCATCACATATGAAAACTAAGAGAAACAAGAAAACTGTTTGCTTTGGAGAGACTGGTAGCTGGAAATGACAGCCAAGTAATGAGAAAAGGTACTAAGAAGGCACACAAAATGCAGTGTGCTCCAAAGATACATGTCACATGAATGCCATAACTGGTGATTAGTAATTGCATGTAGCTCCAAGATTAGGATGTCTCCCACCCTGTATAAACAGCCTTCCTCACAAGTTGACCGTTCCCAAGAAACACGCTGTCAGCTCTCACTGAATAGTTATTAGCTCACAAATGCTGCCTTACTAATTTTCTTTGTAGCACAACGATTAGTGTGCATTTAACTTCATGGTTCAGAAACAACAACAAAAAAAGAGATATTACCATACGTTGACAGTTTCTTATTTTCTAAACATACTATTTGTATACTAGCAAATGCTACATACAACAGGGAACAGCCTTCATAAACTATTTTAAATATATCTATTATAATTGTATTAGTGACATAATAATACAAGAATTGGATACTGCATAAGTTTCCTTTCGAGCCAAGAAACTGCACTCCACAAAAACACAAAGGGATCTCCTGGTGAACCAGTTACTTGAATGTGAGATTTCTGGACACCGTGGCTAGAAGTGATTAGCAAATGACACTAAGTGATACAGAGATATATGGCAGGAAACAAAAATTGAAGTAATTTTAGAAAATTAAGTAATCAGGTGTGAACATTATGTTAGCAGACATCATATTAGATGGTATTAGATACTCAACAAGACAGACCTCGTTATAAACCTGACCTAATACTACAGATTCAAGGCAATTGGCATATAACCACTTTAATTTATCAAGTTTTAAGTAAATGCTGAGTATTTCTCAGAAACTGTGCTTAAAGAAGTTTAACAAATAAAGCTGAGTATGGTATATACATTAGGAGAAAAGAGAAGTCATTGCAAAAAGGTACAAAAATATTCAATAAACTTCAAAAACATTCTAACAAATATAATCCAGCGATAAATGGCAATTTATAGTTTAGAGAGAATTTAAAAGACTATCTTCTTTATGTATAATGATACGCACTTACTTGTGTAACCATTTGATTTCTGCATTTTCTGTTAGGGAAATATAACAACAGATAATGCAGAGCTTTTTGTTTTGACTAGACTCTTGTTTTGGGAATTTTTAACTCTGAGCCATTATGGATCTCTGTTTTGAAAGGGAAAGAAATTGCCTTCAGGGAGGCAGACTAAGAAGAAGCTGTTCCTACTGGAGTGAATGGTTAAAAAAGCTGCATTTTTTATCATAGTTCCTCACAAAATGTTTCCATGCACTCCTCAAAATTTGCTTAGGTTTTCAGCTAGATGTGTGGGTGAAGGATATGATCTGAGTAAATAAAGCTAAGTGTCATATGACAAGGCATGGAGACTAAAATGGGGGATTAAAAATGAGACTAAGAATGGAGTCTGTCCAGAAAAGGCAGCACTTTCCAGCTGTATAAGTAATTCAAAGCTTGTGCCCTCAAAATGCTTAGTGATACAAATTTGATTTCTATTTTGCTTGTAGATCCACTGAAGTTAACTTAGGTTCACTTTAGTTAAATTTTATGTTTTCCAGGTGAAACCAGTAAATGCCTTTTGGGAAGAATAAAAGAGATTGCTGTAAACTCTGAGGGACTCGAAAGAATCAGGTGAGGAGTTGGTTAGTGCCATGGAAGCAGATGATTATTTTAAGAGATATGAGATAGTAAAATAAAAGCTGGGATGATGCAGCAGCATGGAGGAAAATGGAGACCTGGAGATGGGAGCTGAATTGTAAGACATTTTTTATTTAATTTAATTAATATTGATTTAATTTAATTAATAATTTAATTGTAAGCATTTTTTAATTGAAGATTTAAAAGAGAAGGATGATTGTTATTTTTTGGTTATGTTTTTAGGACACCTAGCACAGTGTGGCCCTTGACAAGGATTAGGACTTACAATAATACAAGCAATTAGTATTTGGGAAAACAGTGAATGAATATTGTGATATTCAGTGATATTCATTCTGCATATTGTCAACTGTAGCAGTCACCAAAAGGTTGAATTTCATTTTGGCTTGATTTTCTCAAGCGACATGGGGGATCTGACCATCTGACCTGTTGGCATTTCTATGCCAACATCCCTTTTAAGACAAAAGGCCAGAACAGAGGATGCAAGAAAGCAGTGTTCATCACCCCTGTCTCGGCCAGTAGAAACAAGGTCACACTCAGCAGATAAACTCTGACCCTCGGGGCTCCTGGAGGTATTGTGAATCTCAACAACCTGCACAATAGGCCTGAACCTCGCAGGTACGAACTAGCTCTAAACACTGTGAAACAGTCTTTCGGTAAACGTACGGTAACCAAATTATGAGGATTCATGTGTCTCATGGATAATATCAATCCTTACCTGCCCCAGATATCATTTAGAAACTAATATAGTCTAACCATTGATTTCAAATGTAGAACCCCAAACGAAAACAACAACACATTTCTCACTACTGGAATAGTGTAAAATAAAATAAATCTTTTTTTTTTTCCTGATGTTCTGCAAATAACCTGGGGAGGATTATATTAAGTACAAAAGGTTGTGCAGAGCATCTGTAACATCCCTAAACAATAAAACAGGAAAAAATCCCAATAATAGCTGATATATAAGTCACAGCTTCTAAGTCTGAACCCATGGAGCACTGTATATCATCTTACACTTTACAGGATATAACCCAATACCTGGAAGAATGGCCACTTGGAAATAAATAACAATGAATTATTATCCTGCTGGAGATGCAACATAAATTAAAATTTGGCTTCATTTTTTTTCATAGGAGAAAGAGGAGGAGGTTCTTAAAGCTATTTCCAAATCTACAACTGCCTTTAAGAATGTTTACAAAACTCTAGCAGAAGTGATGCTTTGCATGCATACTGTTCAAAACAAGAGAAGAAAAACTTTAAATGGATTCTAATGTTCCAGCGAACGTACTACTAATGTAATAACTACTCCTAATATCTTTTCAAGAGTTTATAAGTGTACATTCAGAAGAACAGCAAAGCAAACAACAGTCTCAAATGTAGCAATTAAAATGGCACAGAGTTGTTTCAGGAATACTTACCTACTTTGATAAGAAATAAATGTATGCAGTTTATAATCAATAACTTGGCCACATTCTCACTGAAGTCATTGCTCAAATCAAAAAACAAACTGATTTTTACCCCTTCTACCTGCTGCTTCAAAATGAGGACAGTGAAAAGTGAAAATGGGCTGCTGTTATAATGGCAGAAGTAGACTCTGGAGAGAGGTTTGGGAGCTGCTATTTTAAATGCAGACTTCCCCCATGCAACATTATGGTTTGCACTACAAGAAAAATCACAGATTTAGATCCTGTATTCTTTTTTCTTCAAAGGACCCTGCAGAAGTCTGAGTGTGGGGAAAAATGAACTATTGTGTTACTGAAGATTTTTTCTGTTTATTTGCAAGCAATCAATCTCTGCAAAATACATTTGGGCAACTCTCATATGAATAGTTGGTTTTTACATTTGGTGTGATCCCTGGTGGGACCCTCGGACTGCCTACTGTCTTGCAAGACAGAATTCCTTAACCCTGAGTAAATTGCTAGGAAGATCTGATCTCTTCTAACTTCAGAGTTTCACCCTATGTATCATATGCTCCAGTACTCCTAAAAAACGCAGCTGTCTTGGAGACAAACATGACTTTTGACATAACTGGGGCCCATCCCACAAAGCAACTTGAAGATCAAGATAAGGAGCACAGACTGGATCCAATAATAACGTAGGAGCCAGTGTTGTCTGTAGAACACAGGAGTGATGTAGCTTCTCTTCCTTTTTAATGATATCTAACAGACCTCCAACTTTCATTAAAATCTGCAAAGGGAACACACGAGGTCTGGCAACTTTTGCTGGAATTGCTTAAAGCTTCAAATATCATCAGTTTTGGACTTACCCCAACTCTGAAAAGGACTATATACTGGGGGTGTCTTATCCCTAAGGAAGGTCAAAAACTCATGAAATCTGATGAAAACATGGGGGACGGAACAGTGCAGAAGAAATAGCACTGGACCTCAGACTTATTACTGAAATATTAGCCAAACTAGTGAGACTTGCAGGAATCAGAGTGAAAGTTAAAAGGGAAAGGTTAGGTTCCCTGAAATGTAGAAGATCCAGGCTGGAAAAAAACAAAGGAAGGAAGGAGTTTTAACCTAAGCCAAACAACTGGAGGGACACCACCAGTAACTGATAAATCCAAATCCTTGGTGTGCTATAACTGTTTTCTTAACGTTAAAAAGTTGAATAATTTTTAATTATAGCCTATTGTAACTTCACTAATGTTAAAAATAATTCTAAATACAAATAAAGCATCACAAAACTATTTGCTATTACAAAAATAATGTGTTTTAGGTAATATATTTAATTTTGTTAAATAATTCAAATGGGCAATTACTGCATCTCTCACTATGCTTAATTAGCAAAAGAAAAATGGAGAATTTTATTGATGTGAATGTAAAAGAAATACAATCCTTTTAAAACTATTTATTTTCATTTAACTGAACTGCCTTGCCATACTAAAAAAACATTTTGCAGAGGTTAAATAAAGTATTTCATGGCAACCGCTGCTTCTTAGTGCCTGTGTAACAAGAAACATGAGCCAGCCGAAGTTGTGCAAGTTGGTTTTCTTTCCCAGTAAGAGAATGTGGTATCTAAGACCTTGTCCTAACTCATTTTATCCCCAAGTGTAAGTCAAGTAAGTCAAGTATGAACTAATGCCTGGAGGGAAGTCCCTGACTCCAGAAGTATGGATTATTTCACATTTATCTTACAATCTGCTCTCAGAGTTCTTAAAATTCACTAACTTGGCAAGTCGAGAATTATCATGAGAAATGAAATAATTTCATAACTATGAAGTCATCTAGCATTCCATGAATATGACACTCGTAGGGTTTGTCCATGCTTGGGCATTATTCTGACCTTTGGATAATAAACTGCTAGATAGTTTTGCATGGAAACAATTAGAAAAGTGCCACAGCATAATAGGTACAACCTGATGTCTTAATTGAGTAGTTGTTTTTGTTTCAAGGATTTGTATTAATCATTAAAAAATCTGCACATGACAACATTTGTGATAACCTTTAAGCAAACTCACTTCATAAGATCTAAAATGACAAAGGATTGCGCTGTTTAGATGAATTGCCTTTCTGAAGCATGCTATATTTACACAGCAATTCATATTTTACATTAACCAAATGAACAAAGCTTATAGATGGATGCCAAGATTCTCTGATCTTTGTAAAGAAAATTTGCTTCTATCTCACAGTGTGTGGAAAGCTTATGCTTCCATATATTTTCAGTGAAATTATCTCAGTGCTATTTTTTAGTCTCTAAATTTCCCAGCAAGAGATGGCTGTTGAAAAATGTTAAAAGAGCAGAATACTCTTGAAATTATTCCAAGGGCTGGGATGAGTGAGGCGTAGCCCCCCTACTAGAAGTGACTGCTGGCCAGCAATGTGGTTAAGTCAGGAGGAGTACGCTGTATGCTTCACCATCTCCTGGGATATGGGAATCCAACATGACACTCGTGACTGTTTATCAGCCCAATTCTTCAGTGAATCTGAATCTGATCAGAGCAAAACAGACTGGGGAAACCCTTTGACATCACCAAGTTTCAGCTGAAGAATGAATATCTGAAAAATGAATCTGAAGTTCTTACTGTCACTTCATCACTCCTTAATCTGTGATTTGGTTTTCTTCTGGATTTTTTCACCTTTCATACTGCACATTAATTTTTTATTTAATATGAAACGTATATAGGAGCCATGAAAATTGAGTATTTTGCACAGCTCAAGTCTGTGCCTGAAAGGACAAGTTAAAGATCTATGTTTTAAGTTCTGCAGGTATTAGATGGCTAATGCAATATGCTGTGCTGGTGGTCTTTAGCAGCTTGGCTTCAAGTGACAGAAAGTATCAGGAACACACTACACTTTTAACTTTTCTGCTTTTCACTTTGCTAGAGATAATCCTCCTTTTCAAATCTTTCCAATTTGCACCATTATTGGAAGTACATCACTATTAGAAATCCACCATAATCAGAACTATGCCACTAGCAGAATGATCTAGAAAGATGGTCAAAAGAGGATTCTCCCAGCCTGGGTAATCTTATATAAGTAACCAGAAAATGGATAAGAAAAATTAAGTGGAAGGCCTTAGTTCTGTTTTTATTTATAATTGCTTTAAGCATTTCCTTCTTTTTCCATGTGTTTATTAAAAGGTTTAAATGATTTTTTTTGGCAATCGCTACAAGAGCAAGTGCTGATTGGTTATGAAATATGGGTCACATTTTGCTGGCTTTCTAATACAAGCCCTGTTGTTCCTTCTCCTTCACATGACTGGATGGAGTTATGTCATTTGTAACCCAAATGCAAGTGAGTACTGTCAGCTGATGAGTGGGGATCCTGTCTCGCCATCGGACACATGCCCACTGCACAGAGTGTAGTCACCCATTTGGGTTGCTTGGCCACAGGCTGGGGGGTCACAGGCACTTTGCTCCCATGAGAAAACATGCCCTTTTTGAACATGTGACAAGGGATGTATAATACTCCAGTGTCTCTGCAAGTCTCCAAAGGCCTCCCTCTGTGCACTACTACACCAGCACACAAAGTTTATAACAATTCCTCTGTCGGTGGGGTTGAGATGGTCCTGTATTAGCCTGCCTTCCTTTCAATTTATGCCTTGACTTCAGTGTCAACTGCAACTGTTTACTCTGGCTGAATCTGCTCTGCAGAGATTACAGCATTCATGTAAAGTTCAGTAGTTTTGCATATCCACTGACATGAATGAGAAACACAGTAAGTTTGTCATCTCTGTTTCCCAGTGAAAATTGTCAGTAGTGGAAATGGGCAAAACTCCTGTTTAGAATTACCATCCAAACTTCACCTTCTTTTTGATGTGCTAAGGCTGGTGTTTTCCAAGGCTCTACAGGAGTTAGGAACCCAGAGCCACTACACTTCTCCTAGGTTCTGTAAAAATGTCAGTAACTCTTCAGCATAGGACTGCTTCTCGGCAAGAGGGCTGGCATAGGTCTCTAGTGTACCACGCAGCAGAATCTGGGTATATACTAAAAAGAGAGAAGAAATGGCTTTGCTGCCCCATAAATACCTTCTTTTAGATTTAAATTCTTGCCCTATCCTGAATCAGGAAGAAAAGCCCACTTTTCACCACCACTCAAGAAAACCAACAACCTGGTTTCATTTGGTTTCATTGAAATGGTGGTAATTTTAAATTATTTTATTTGGTTTCATTGTCTATCCTTCAAAGAAAAAAAAAAAAGAAAGAAAAGGAAGCAGAAACTGCATTGTTTAAACTATATAAGTGGGATGTTCCTGACGATTTCAAATCTTTTGTAATGCAAACACATGGTGAGTTGGGAGATTTGTCCAGCTTGACCCTGTTCTGCAAACAATTTCAGTGAACAGATGCTTCTGGTAAAAACAATTCATTAAAAAAATTCCCAAAATCTCTAATGTACATCACAGAAAACAGACACTGATCACTTAGTTATAAAAACCTGGCAAGCAATCTTCTTTTGCTTTTTTTCAGAAGCTTCAGTTTCCACAAACGCTCAGTTTTACAGAAAGCGGTTGTGCACATGCAGATCCACCCTCGAGTAACTTCTAAACACTTCTGGCTTTTCTCAGTCTTTGTTTACCTTTTCTTTCTGATGCAGCCACAGCATGTGGCTCCTGAAGGAACTGGAGCATTACAGATAGTTGACACCATACAGAAAATCAATGCATAAAGACACCAGCTAGTTTTAGCAATTGCTGCATTTGAAGGGCTGTTTCTGACATACCTGTGGGGACTTGTGAGAGCGCCAGCTGTACTGGTGACTGTGGAGACTAGCCAGCAAAATATTTTCATCAGTATCCACCTGGCCAAACCGCAGTGTCTCTTGTGTGTCATTACAGATCACAAAATGGCTGAAGACCAACTCCTCTGCCTCAGGGCCTTGGTTCTGAAAGGAAAAGAATATGAAAGCCAATAAGCATCAGATTAATTGCAAGACATTTGGCAGCTGTCTGCCCAGTGGCGACTGTTACAACACAGAAATGCTTTAAGATCTCTTGCCATTAGCTTTGGTCTCACAGTATTCTACTCTCAGCAAAAACTAGTGTTTGGTTTGACAAGCTATACCTAAGAACATATATTACTTTATTTTTCTGTAATGCAAATCTTAAACATTTAAAACTAAAATAAAAATTAAATTTCCTAACTTATGAAAAAGACTTCAACAAAATTAACCTCAGAGGGAAATGACATGGCACATAGGGTGGGGGGACACTACAGGTTGAGCACATAGGCATGGAGAGGTTTCTCCATGCTTGACAACTGATCTCTCAGGCCAACAGGCTGCACTGCCTCTTCCCCAGCTACCGCTTTTACTTTGAAATGTTGCTGTGGGTCAGGAAAAGACTCTCTCTCTCCAGATACTGCAACACTTAAATAAGTAAATAAAAAGCAGGACAGTTCAAGCCCCTCAGTTCAAGAAGGACAGGGAACTGCTTGAGAGAGTCCCGTGCAGAGCCACAAAGATGATTAAGGGAGTGGAGCATCTCCCTTACGAGGAAAGGCTGAGGGAGCTGGGTCTCTTTAGCTTGGAGAAGAGGAGATTGAGGGGTGACCTCATTAATGTTTATAAATATGTAAAGGGTGAGTGTCAGGAGGATGGAGCCAGGCTCTTCTCAGTGACATCCAATGATAAGACAAGGGGCAATGGGTGCAGGCTGGAACACAGGAGGTTCCACTTAAATATGAGAAAAAACTTCTTCACGGTGAGCGTGACAGAACACTGGAACAGGCTGCCCAGAGAGATTGTGGAATCTCCTTCTCTGGAGACATTCAAAACCTGACTGGACATGTTCCTGTGTGACCTGATCTAGGTGTTCCTGCTCCGGCAGGGGGATTGGACTAGATGATCTTTCAAGGTCCCTTCCAGTCCCTAACATTCTGTGGTTCTGTGATTCTGTGACATATGGGGAGAGCATTTTCACAGATTCACAAAGCTAGTTTGAAGATACATTGTGTAATTTGACAGTTCAATATGAGAAATCAAAAAGTATCACAGGTTTTAAAAGTATTTTAGAATTTACAATACTCTTTCTCTTGTCTAAAGCATCCTTCCATCTCTCTCTTTCCACTTTTTATCTGGGTACTTGTCACTCTGTTGACACAATGAGACTATGTGATAGTCATAAAAATTACCAGAACTACAGGTCTTCCATCCCTGAAGGCACAAACTATAATCCCCTATACAGGAGAGGTCAAAGTGTGACTGACGATTTGATTTGGAGATCATCCCTCATATATTTCTGTCCTAGTCACTACTGGGCTGGCACCTTCTACCTACAAGCAACTACCTCGCAACCATAACAATTGCTACAAGAAAGCAGTATTTGGACAGTCTTCATGCAATTTAATGGGTATAACACAAAAAAACAATCTTCTTGTTCTTTTCATTACCTCTTTTTGACCCATCTTTCCTAGCACACACTTTTGACAATGCTTAATTATTGGTTGGTTCCCTTCTCCCCACAATATAGCCCAGCTGCTCTTTTCTCATCCTTCGTTCCCATGACGTTTTCTCTAACTTATGGGACCTCCACGGTCTTTGAGAGTTGATTCTATTTCCCCTCCTTGCTCTCTCAGTGGACCTTTTAAACAGACATAATGAAGCTAGCACCTCCTCTGTCTATATTCATATGGGTCTCTAGTTCTTTGATAACAACGTGGCTGGAAGCCTGCAGAAATTCAGAGATCAAAAAAGAGAGAGAGAAAAGTATTTCCTGATAGTTCCCTATGGATCCATAGTTATCCATGAAAAACAGTTTGGTACATTGCTCATAGCACATTGCTGGGTTATATATGTTGAACAGATTTTCTGAAAAGTGAAGTGTGAAAAGTATGTCCAATTTAACATCCTTGAATGCACACTCACTGCTGTTATTAACTTCAGAAAAACCTAAGGTGCGTGCCTATGGACAGGTTGTGATTCCTTTTGAGACCAAATGTCAAAATGGTTAGCTGTTGAGCATTTGTGCAAAAAATTATTCAGAGTATTTAAGCATGAGAACATTTAGATTAAAGCTTTTCTCCAAATCTCATGAATTCTTATGCGTAAGATCAGGTATCTTCTGTGAAACAACAGTTAGCCTGGCATAATCAAAAACTCACTTTTTCGAAGCAGTAGAACTTCTTGCAGAACGTATGTCTGTATCACAAGCAGTAGCAGATCTGGGTATGCTAAAGGCTGACATTTACAGTGCCACTTCAGAGTGCACAGTTTATTTTGGCATTTTCTAGTGGTGGATCTATGACTTTTTACTGTCAAGCTGCCATACCCACATACCCATAAGTCTACCACAAATATATATATTTTCCTGTTACAGCTTTGCAAAATGTTCTTTTTAAATGGGAGGATTTACTATCCATAGAGCTCAGCATGTTGTTATAGTCAAACCTAGATACAACCCTGGGGAATTTAAGAAAATTGTTTTACTTCAATAGATTTTTCTTGCTAATTACGCACAAAGAAAATCTGAGAAAGAAAAACAAAATAAGAAGATGAACTTCCTTCTTTTACCTGACTATAGCTGTGAAACTAAGTTAACACAGACTGTAGGTTCTTGCATTTTCTAAAGTGAAAAGGGAATCTAGCAAGCTTCAATTTTCTGTCTTGAGTTTTTGGCATGCATAGAACTCCTAAATTGTACTGGGGGAATATGGTCACATGAGGGATTATTAATAGACTTGCATCCATTTTGATGCTTATGAATGACTGCCATCATTAGTTTTAAATGCTAGATTTGCTACTAGAATCCATCGCTTTTAACAGCAACACTTCTCAGACTTAAGCATGAGAGATATTTTAAGCTTGATTTGTAACAGTCCCAAAATTTTAACCATGGAAAACACCATGATTTGCATAACTGGGAGTTGCTCTGTGCTGCTAGGCTTAAGAGATAACTACTGATGCCTCAAGTATTGATTATAACAGTTGACTAAAGGATTATCAAGGAAGTTGGGCATCCTTTAGCTCAGTACAACAGCAATGGACTGTGCAGGCAGGGTTCTAGGCAACTCTTATTCTCCTCGCAGTAAATGAGGGAGATTTTCCTCTGGCAGACTACCACCCCTGCTTTTCAGTCCCTGAAGCACCCATCATAGAGAACTGCATTGCAAAGGTGCTGCTGAAGCTTCTACAGTGTGTAGAAGGGGACAAAACAACAACAACAAAAACAACAAAAACACAAAAAACATACAAACAGAAAAAGGATTAATTGATAAAAGTGAGTGTAAAGAAACCAGACATAATAAAAACAAACAGAACTGAGCCACTACTGTGGCAGTGATGCTGAAGGGCGGAATGATGACTCCAGGAGCTGAAACACCTCAGTCTGGATTAGGAAAAAAAATCCCTCTCTGAATTAAAACTGCAAATCAAAAGAATCGGCACAAGATCAACAGCCTGAATCAAATACAGATTAGGGTCAGCTCCTGGGGGACAATTTTGTGTCCCTCTTTAGATCATTTTTCAGCTGTTCTTTTCTCTCCGAGAGGCCTGGAAAGTGTCTCTCATTTATTGGGCTTTCAAATATTTTGTGAATTCTATTCAGAGAGGGGAAAAACACCCCACATGATACTAGTCACCAGGCTTTGCCTGTCTCAGGACTTTCTGCTCACATCTCAACTCACAGCTATTTCAAAGCATTTCTGGATCTGGAAACAAACCATAAAAGCATAGGCTCCTTTATGTGAACAAAGTTATTTTCTGCGTGCTTCAAAGCTACCGAAGACCTGCACAAGCACACACACACACACACACGTACACTCTCTCTCTCTCCAGTACTTATTGTTTTTTGGACAGAAAGTCTTCAGCAATTTCTTATCTCTCTCAAAGTTCCTCTAAGAGAAAACATTTTTCTTCTGATTAAACTTTGTTGTAACTTCATTCTCATGGGAGAACTCAGACATTATCAGCTAGAAATTTAAACTGAAGCTACATGCAAGTTTTCTGTACCGTTTTCTTTTGTTCTTTATGCTTGTGGTAGAAAGATAGGGAAACTACTGTGATCATAGATGTCATTTTGACTGATCCCAGCTCATTAAGAAAGCTTATGCAACTGCTAACAGAAAGGTTAAGGACCATGCGGACCTCGAGGAAAAGAAGTTCTAACGGTTTAAAGCAGGTTTAAAACAGGAGCCTTTATAACTTCTGAGGGGTTTAGGAAAACATTTACAGTGGGAGACCACAAAGGAATAGTTTTTCCTCAGGAATACTCATTTTGTACCATACCTGGGGAGCTGTTTTCTCAGCTGACCCTGTGCCTCTAGATATCAAAAAGCACTAATGCTATAAAACAATTTGTGAAGGCTTATGTGCCCAAATAAGGGGAGTGAACCAAAAAAAAAAAAAAACCATATGACACATTTTCGATCTCACTTGATACTCTGTATGTTATTAAATAATAAAATCAATTAATAACAATTTTAAACTTCCCTGCCCAGCTACTTGATTGTTAAAACTGTTACTTTAGTTTTGCTTTTAGACATGCATTAGCGTGTTATTACTTGTATTTAAACACGGATTTCAGATTAGACAGTGAAATATGCCAAAAGGGGAAACTGTTTTTAAAAAGTGTTAATCCTCTCAGATTTTCAGCATGTGACTTAGAAGTATAAGCAAGTCTTATGCCTGGTGTTTTTTAAGCTTAATGTACTTGCAAAATAGTAATTATTACCTAACAGAAAAATCAGTCCATATCTAGGAAACAAAGACACTGACAGAGGCTTCTGTTAATCTTGAACTCTTGACCTAAAGGTGCGGGGCCAAATTGTTTCATGCTTCATCTGTCTGTCCACTGACTACAGCATCACTTGTTTCAGATATTAATCCAGTAAAAAATATGTGGAGAATTCAAATAACCTTTCCTGCTTATTAAATTCATGTTTCTAGTTGGCAGCATTTATATTGTATTTTGTGTGAACAGCAAACATCAAACTATGCTTATCATTGCGAAATTCCTTCCTTCCCTGTGCAATGCTCCCCTCTGTACTGATCTGGAGGTAGAGCCACATACAAAACATCTTGGTAACAATTAATTTAATAAGCCATTTTGAACACACTTGAGTGTTAACTGTTCCCTAATTTCAAAGCAGTGCAAGTTTTTAATCTCAAATACTCAGGGCTAGATACCCACCACATCAGAACATGGTGGCAAGTACCCTTGACATGAGAGGAAACGAGAAAATTACAGCAACAATTACAGAAGTATATCCTCCTGTGGCTCATGTTAACATTGCCAAATCCATGTATAAATCAGTACCAACTATTCATAGAATGTACCTGTCAGCAATATACTATGCGACATATGGCTCTACTTAATCAAATATACAATTCCATTTTTTCAACTCTGAATATTCCTTCAAGGCACAGAGTAGTCAGTCAGTCATTCACACTGTGATGTGGTTTAAAACATTTAAATATTTATGCACCATATTTTATTTATATGTATAACTATGTCTGAGAGACCTTTTTTTCCCATCCTAAGAGGAAACTGACCTTTCTGAAGGCCATTTTGCAGTAGTTGCCACACATGTCTTAGATGAGGGACTAGTTCTAAGTCAAAAATATTTTGGGTTTAAATAGCCTACCAAGGACTCTCTTATACTTTCTATGTTTGTTTTTTATTAAAAGCATTGTTCAAAATATGACAAAAAACAGAAATTGGAGCTACAAAGATTTTTGTTCACATTGATATTTGAGCCAGCTGTAAAGATTTAAATCACACTAGATCTTGTTTTATGAATGTCCTTTTGCAACAAGAAAACCATGGAATGCCCTTAAAAAAGAATTTTTTTGATATAAAACAGATGTTTTATCCTTTTTTGGGGGCTTTGTTATTGTAGTGCCATGATAGGTAATTAATTCCCAGGCTCCACATAGGTCTTCAGGCAGATGAAGAGAATGATTTGATTTCAAGGCTATAGTGGAATAAGGGAATTACAGGCCTTCAAGGGGTCATTGCAGAAGCAAGGTTCTTTATGCTGGGACTGGCTTCAGCCATTAATGCTGCTTGTACAGAATGTAATGTGAAACTAGTGTTGAACTTCAATAAGGATAGAAGTAGTAACTGGAAGCAATATGCTCTACCGCTTAGAGCTGTGCTTACATATCATGCATCATTCACCTTTTCATAAATTAACAGAATATTATACATTTCAGGACCAAGATTCTGATTAGTCTGCTACAAATCCATGTAATTTCACTGAAACTCAAGCTGTTCAGGCTACATTTACCTTTATATAAAGCAGTCATTGTCTCCTAATTTTCACTGCTATCATGGAACACTTTTAGTATAAATTTTTACATCTTGGAATTCTTTAAATGAATTCAGTTCAGAATCATCCTAACTTGCTATTAAATTAATCACAATAGCTACAAAATTTATTTTTTCCTCACTACTGGATCTGCATACCTGCTGCCAAGCTTGAATTGCTGTATTTAGGGAATGAATTGCATATTGGCCAAAGTTGATCAAAACAGGGTCCACCATTATTGTGCAGTCAAATAGCCTTCCTACTGTGCTGCTGGAAATAGCGATCTGCCCCCAGATTTTGAAAGGCTTCACAACACTCTGCATAGTCACGTTTCGACACTCCAAAAGTTCACAGTCGGCTTGAGACGAAAACTGGATCTCCTGGAACACTGACTCATCGCTCCACTGACGAAGATAAACATGAGGCTCATCAAAGGAAATTATCATGTATTCTAGTTCAGATGGCATGTTCTTATCAGATAAAAATGGCTGAAGAAACTTTGGTGGTGCTGAAAAGTAAAAGAACAAACAAGACTAGACTAGAACATCACTATTGCCACATCTTGTATGCTTTTGCAAATTATTTTTAACTGCTTGTACATATCATGAAAACAAATAAAATTCATAAGAGTGTAGACATTTCTGAAATCTGAAATTAATCCCATTCACACTATTTATTAGATGTAAAAGAGAACTATAATTAACAGTAACTGCAAATAAAAAGTAATTGTAAACTAAAATCGTTTCATGGTAAAGAGACCAGACAGCCAAACTGTTTTACCTACACACCACACAATACTTCAGATTATCACCCATTTGGAGCAGAGACCATGTTTTTGTGAGAGCTTTTGCTATAGTAGATGCATATGAAGTTCCACACATAGCTCATTATGAATGCAATAAAAATCAGCAATATAACACTTGTTGAAATGTGATTGTGCAGGCTAACAGGCTCCACAATGAAAAATGTCTTTGCTGCATCTATAGAGTATCCAAGACCACAAACATGCTGAGATGTGACATATTACCCCATAATACTAAAAATTAAACAAAACAGTATCCTGACACTAAAGCATGAGAAATATATCATCAAAAAAAGACTTTGTCATGTTCACTGAAGTCTCAGTCCTGTAAGTGCTCAGCACTGTGGTAGCAGACACTGCAAAGCACGTACGCTGCTTGTTTAACATTAAGCATGCGAGTATTTCCATTGATGTTATTATTTATATTGCTGGAACAACTCACATGCTTAAAATTAGCATATGCTCAAGTGCTCTACACATTTGGAACCAAAATACTCATCACTTTTCAGGATCAAGCCCTATTATTCTATAAGAGTGTAATGGATACAATGAGCTTTGTGCTCCCTTCGTGTATCTGCATCTGGAATTTGGGTGTAATAGTGAGGAAGATTATGTACTGATAGAGGTAGATGATAGACAAGTAATTACTTGCTAGATGTTGAGTGTCAGGCTTGGTATGATTTGATAATAAATATATTATAATACTTGCAAAAAAAAAAAATTACTCTTGAAAAGAGTAAAAAAGCTGGTCCTATCAAAATTATCTAAGATATTTGCTCATCTTCCATGGAAAACATCCCTGGCATTTGAAAATCGGACAATAATCTAAAGATCTCTTGGAATGTATCTGCCATTAATGCAATGACAGAGAGTACTGAACAAAAACAGATGTAGCTCCAAAAGTGATCATAATTGAAATAACAGTTAAATCTGCAGTTCTCAGAGCTCTTCCAAGGAACTCTTACTAAGAGGGTTGCAAAATCTTCAAATATTTTAATAGTACTGTTAATATGCTGGAAAATTTAGAAGATCAAATTCATCCACTAAGATGGCTCAAAAATGAAGTGGCACCTGCTGCCACTAATCAGACTAAGAAAACTGGACTGCTTCTACAGTTACCCATTCCTGAGGGAGGAAGGGGGCTGATCAGCTAGCCACACTGCTTACAGTATGTACTTTCTCAATGCACAGAACAGAAGTCATGAGTTTTACCCTGAAGTCTGTACTACTGGTGGCTGTTAGTGATAATTTATTTCAAGAATGGCTGTTTGAAAGAGGAAATGGAGAACACAGAGAGCAAAATGATGATTAAGCAGTACATATGAACTATATGTTTTTATTATTCTACACGAAGAAGTACATACCTGTGCCTAGTTGATCAAGATGATGGCAGAGGTGGACTTCCAAATAAGTAAATTGGACCAACACACTAAGTGATGGCACAAACCAAGGAGTAAAACAGGAGTCAACCCTGGTACAGGCTGCTAATGCTGTAGGAGTTACAAGCTGATCACATGCACTTTGTGAGCCAGATTCACTTTCAGAGCTGTGGAAGGCAGATAACAAAGTGGTGGTTTAGCAGTTGCAGGATTTTATTGCTTTACAGTAAGACTTCAGCATGTGCCATGTTGGTTTTCTGACACAGCCAATGTCATCATTTTCTTTCACATTTAACAGCTAATGTCAGTGTATATATTTTTTTCCCTAAGCAGAACATGGCAGACAAGATTGCAATCCAACAATGCTTATATCACAGTGAACTTTCAACTTGAAACTGGACTGAAACACCGGAATCACAGAAATGAAGCATATTTACAGAAAATAAAAAGTAAACATACCGGGTATATTTAATCATAGAAATAGCTAAACAAAGTACATTACCATTATTAAAGCTACAAGAATGATCTGAAAGTTAATCTGGCCAAGACAACATTTTTTTTCATTTGATTTTAAGGAAACCAACTCACAACCATCTAACTATTTTTATATTTAAACCCTGTCCCTGTAAGCTCTCTTTCCATTATCCTTCTCATTCTACAGTCATCATTTGAAAAGAATCTCTGACTGTTATAAGGTCTGCCCGGAGTCTTTTACTAACACCTATTACAACATATTTACTATACATTTAAAATGCCACCCCACCGAGTTTTTTTTTTCCTAGGAGTGTTCCTGACCCCATGAATATTTTCAAGCATTATCTTTCAGTCTCTTGAGAGAAACAAAAACTACATCACAATTCTATAGGTTGCTAAGACACCACTGAAGTACAAATAAACTTTCTAATTTAAGCCAAATCTATCCTCAATGTTCCTCATTCTGACTCCCTTTGCAGTTTGGCACTAAGAGTTTTCATTTAAAAGCTTAGTCTTGATTTAAGACCTGAAAATTAAGTCTATGTCCTCAGTTAAACACTACTTCTATTTTTAAAATAAAATTTAACAAAGGATTAACTCAGGCCTACATATCATTTTTTTAGAAAGTAATTAGCTTCTATAAAGCACCATGCATGGATTTCTATTAACATTTTAAACATATTTTAAATACAGTGAGCAGTTTAGATTTGAACATTGGCTTTCAAGTCAACATGTTTTATGATTTTAGGACCAAAGTTTTCATCGTTCCTTGTCTGTCTCTACAAAATTATGCACAAATATGTAGGCACTCAAAATGTTCAGCTATAATGCGTGAAAGTCCATGGACAGGTAAATTTATCACTACTATTTTGCGTTACTATAATTAGCTAGTAATGGTATTTATTGATGAGATTAAATCCAGATTTAGATTTGTGGATATAAATTAAAATATCTGTGTAGCAGTAAAACTCAAATAAAGACAAGCTAGTTATCAAAACATCAAGACAGGATATAAAGAATGGATTAGTGATATAAAGTGATATAGTGATATAAAGTGATATAGTGATATAAAGAATGGTGAAGGATGAAAGACAAGCTCCCTTAATCAGGTTTTCAGCTGCTTTCCTATGCTCCTCTATGTCTTCAGCTACCTGTTTGGGTTTCAAAAATAGTGCTGTAGGTCTTTTATGAACTGGCATCTTTGGAAATAATTTTTTTTCTTTGTGTTCACATGACAAAACATCTATTGAGACTGGACTAGAGTCAGAGAAATGGGATGCTTTTCTTTGTTCTTCCATGGATATTCCTTAGATTGTTGCAACAGAACTCGAAAGCACTCCCAAAACCCACCAAAATTCACATGATGTTTTAAACCATTAAATACGTTTGAGTCTGTGAAACTGGTTAGTTCTCTCAGAATAAATATCAATATTGTAAGAAGTCTTGCTCATTGCATTTTGCTTAGAAACAGAAGTGCAGGGACGTATGGAATGAAAACAGAAACATGGTAGAGGGGTGCAAACAAATGTTCACCAAACTGAGGAACTCTGAATTAAGTCTTACTCTGCACAAAACAGCTATAAGTCTTACTGCAGTAACATGGAATGGAATTTATTTCTGAAATTCTGAAATTAAAAATTTATTTTCCTTGGAAACCAACCTATCAGTGGCTCAGCCATTTTTTTTCCTCTGATATGGATATTTTCATAAAATAATAATAATAAAAAGCAACCTCCAAATTCATATTTAGTCAAATTTGATATACCTGCTTCTTTCTTATTAAGCATTTTACTGTGATGGGACCTTTGTTATTTCCCACTCATAACCACAATCATAGAATCACAGAATGGTTGGGGTTGGAAGGGACCTTAAAGCCCATCTAGTTCCAACCCCCCTGCCATGGGCAGGGACACCTCCCACTAGACCAGGTTGCCCAAAGCCCCATCCAACCTGGGCTTGAACACTTTCAGGGATGGGGCATCCACAGCTTCTCTGGGCAACCTGCTCCAGTGCCCCACCACCCTCTCAGTGAAGAATTTCCTCCTAGCATCTAATCTAAATTTCCCCTCTTTTAGTTTAAAACCATTACCCCTTGTCCCATCACTACACTCCCTGACAAAGAGTCCCTCTCCATCTTTCCTGTAGGCCCCCTTTAGGTACTGCAAGGCTGCTATAAGGTCTCCCCGGAGCCTTCTCTTCTCCAGGCTGAACAACCCCAACTCCCTCAGCCTCTCTTCATAGGAGAGGTGCTCCAGCCCTCTGACCATCTTTGTGGCCCTCCACTGGACCTGCTCTAACAGGTCCATGTTCTTCTTGTGCTGGGGGCCCCAGAACTGAAGACAGTACTCCAGGTGGGGTCTCACGAGAGTGGAGTAGAGGGGGGACCTCCCTCGACCTGCTGGTCAGGCTGCTTTTGATGCAGCCCAGGATATGGTTGGCTTTCTGGGCTGCGAGCGTGCACGTTGCCAGCTCTGTTGAGTTTCTCATCAACCAACACTCCCAAGTCCTTCTACGCAGGGCTGATCTCAATCCACTCATCACCTAGCCTGTATTTGTGCTTGGGATTACCTCAGTTATTACAGGACAAAATACTCGATGCAGGAGGAAATGTGCCTGGAGCTTCACACGAGGGAAATAATTTAAGGCACTTAGCCTTGCTAAGGCACTTGCTCAGATTTTTCTGCCCCACAAGCAATAGATCAAATGGAGGTAATACTCTGAACCTCATGATGTTGGGAACAAGAAGATTCAAATCTGTTTTCTGTTTCTTCATGGAGAGTCACCTTAGAAACCAAAAAGTCCCACCACTGAAATGATTCCCTAACAAACTTCAGCATCCAAACACATCCTTAAAAAAATAGCCAGAGTGAAACAGCAAATGAGAGGAGGACAGTGCTGTTCCCTGAGATGCAACTGGCTTTGCATCACCTCCTGTGCTAGGGAAGGGACGAGTGCTGGCAGTGGAGGACTGGGAAGAGCAGGACAATGTGCATTAAAACACATTTTGGAAGGGAAAGTCATGCTCCAGAGAGAAAATCACCTTCTGGAAATTATCTGTAAAGAAATACAACGACAATTCTTTCATCAGTGTTTCTCTATCTGCCCAGACTTTGTCCAAGTGCTGTTTTATCTGTGAGAGGGCACATTTTATTTTTATTCACTGAGAAGCCAGAATTATATATCCAGAATTATTGTCCCCATGCCATTATGAAAATAACAATCAGTAACAGTAGCAAATATACCAATACTAAGAGCAGCATCCAGCTTACTATAGTATTGCCTTAAGAAAGAACTATAATAACAGATCATAATATTGAGTGAATATTGAATTTTTAAAGGGGCACTGTAGTTCTTACAATCACTATCATGACCCTCACACTTTTCACCTAGGCACACTTCAGTCAGACCCTTAGCACTGCTACTTTCACCTTTTACCTTGTAAAGAGCATGGAAATCGAAAGTACAGTCCTTTATCACATGCTGTGCACAATCAGAAAATAAAGCAATGTCAGCTGAAAACCCAGAAAACTTTCTATTCAGTCTTGGTGAACAACAGCCGGAGCACTAATACCACAGAGGTAGATCTGATTGTGAAATCAAAATTTGTGCATCAAATGATATAATAACAAAATAATCCCACATTCTCTTGGCTGTTCTAGAGCTACAAAATGCACTGTGGACTGTCCACCATTTTTCAGCTGGGGAGAAAAGGAAGAGCTAGCTTCTGCCGTGTTCTGTTTGGCACAACATGCTATGGGACGCAAAACCAGAGGAAATTCTAAATAAAAATGGTCTGACTTTAATACCAGAATTTTCTTTTTATTATCCTTAAGTATCAGAATTTTTAAAATGGAAAATAGCTACATTTGAAGTCCTTATAAAGTACAATAATTTCACATCATGCAAAGCAGTTCAAACTAACTATATGGCAACTGGGAACAATGACTTAATGGTGACCTGCATTATTCTTGTTATTTTAAGAGTGGAATATTTAAACCCAAGCTGCCATTTGTGATGAAACCACAACATGGGAAAATATCCACTGGGAAGAAGAAAGAGACCACTTAACTCATTTAATTTATGACTCAAATGCTGGTCTGAACTTAAATTGTTGGAGGTCAAAATCCAGTACATCATCTACTTTGAATAAAACCTAAAACAATTAGCAAGAAACATGATCATGATTTCTCACTTTAATTTTATAAAAAGAGGCAATTTAAGGCTTATTTAAAAGTTTTTGTACTTGTTTCATGGTTTGTATCTTAAGGCATTTTCTATTACTATTTCGCATTACTATGTCATTAATTATAAAAATACTCTTTACATTACACAGGAGATACATGAATGTATAAAACATCTTGGAATGTAACCCATTTAAACAAAGAATGATAAACTTCCCTACCAAACTGGGGAGCAGCTTTACTGTCTCACCACCCAAACAGAGCCCTAAATAAAAGCCATTATGATTATAACTTGCTAGCTCTGCAAAATGCAAATGTAACCTATAAAAATAATTTATTCTATGATAATTTCCTTTTAATCCCCTATTTTAAGGTTTTCCATGAGTTGTCATTTATGCCATATATGATTCTTTCCATAGACACTATACTAAAACCCCAAGGAGATGCTAAATTATTTCACTTAAGATTTCAAGTTTGTTCATTCATTGAATAAACATTCATGAATGTTCATTCAAACCTTATTCATTGTTCAATGAATAGACTACAACTCTCTTAAAAATAAAGACTGTACACATACGTATTATGTCCTCAGCCAGATAGCTCCTTGATTTTTATACTTCTAATTACTTCCTGATCAATCTCAGAAAGAGCTTGCATACCACAGCATTTGGATCATGACATTGTTGCATATTCCCATATTCACTGTGGTTGATATTACTTCAGCCTGTCAGCTACTACTCAACGTATCAGCTGGATCCACATCTTCTCACAAACCTAGTTGTTTTCCTGTCACACGAGCCATATAAGTTTCATACTTTATTACTGATGTTGGGAATCAGTAATAAAGTACTTAAAGCACAAGGGATCTGCTCTCTAGTATTAATAATTAGCATATCATAAAGGTTACAAAAAAAAAAAAAAACCTGCAGAATTTGAAGCAAAAAATATTATCATTGAGCAGCAGCTGCATGCATATGGCAGCTGTTAGGGCCTGACCCAAAACAGAAGATCAAACTAAGAAAATAAACTTCAACACGATTAAGCATTTTTATACTTTACCATTAATAGTGAACAAAATTTTCTAACCAGTCATACAGTTCCATCATGCAATTAATGTCAAATTGTCACAAGTCCACAGGCAAACTGAGATTGAACTTTCATACAGTCTTTGCTTCTCGCTCTCAGTTGCAGACCTCTCAGCCCTGAAGGTCCCTGGTCTAACAGTTGGCACTGGCCCGTGTGGCTCTTCCTACATGTAAGATCTCACGTTAAATACTAGCTTCCTTTAGGAAGAAGCCTAACACTGGACATTTACTGTGACATAGGGCAGTCTCTCTCTCCAAAAGAAAAAAGTTTGGGATTTTTTGGTCAAGTAGAATATAGAATACATTTTAGGGTGCTTGGTCACAAGAAAGCATCCATACTGGTAGCAATATGTTCATTTGACAAAGACAAGAGCCACAGCTTCAGCAAAGCTACTGCTAACATGGACTTCCTGGGCTACTAGGGGTCTGGAAATGCTGGCCTTCCTTGCAAGTCCACAATATCTGTCACCATCTCCTAAACAAAATTTCTCTTTAACCGAACTTGGTCCTTTGTGGCTTAACTCTTACCTTAAATTTATTCTGTTCCTTAGCTGTAACTGCATGTATTTCAGTAGTTGTAAATGATTCAAAACATCCAGGTCGGTGATAAGCAATTGGCATATATCCTTCCTCCAAGAAAGATATACTGTGCCTCAAACACTACAGGCCAAAGCCTCATCTCTGAGGAACATCTACTCTTTTTCTGACCCATTAAGTTTCTCTGAGAAGGCTCACTCCAGACTCATCAGGACTACTTCTTCCACATCAGGCCATCCTTAAGAACGGTTGCAGTGCAGCCTTGTTCGAACTTCATATAAAGAGAGATCAGTTTGAATTTGTAACCGAAGCTACTGCTGAGGCAGGGAATACAACCTTTTCTCTGACTGAAATTGAAGGCTTGTCTCATGCACCCCTCAGGTTCCTGTCTTCTCAATGGAGTTCACCCTGACCCACATGAATCCTTAAATTTCCATTCTAATGTTGGCATATTTAGGTGTAAATTCATAAAATAATTATAAATTCATCCGACCACCAAAAGTATCCAGACTAGTGACTCTGCAGTCTCTGTGCTCGTGCCTAAGGAGCTGGCAGTTCAAGGCACCTTCCATCAGCTTCCCTCTTTCTCTTCTGTTTATTGATGTTCAAATGCTTCAGTGGTGTAGTGCATGCTTTTTGCTGCCTTCTTTCCTTCCTGCTTTCCCTGTCCAGTGAGCTGCTAATGCTTCAGTTTAAATCCTGTTCTTTCAGATGTAGTTTCTGCTTTAGTTCTTCGTGTATAAACACAATCTGGAGAACATAACGCTTCTAGTGTCATTGCTGTGGACAGAAAAATTGTCCTCCTAGGAGTCTTCTGGTACCTCAAGGCCATTCAGTATTTTTACCCCATTTTTATCTTGAAACCCTGATACCACTGAGGATGTTCACTATTCTGCAGCAGGCTTGCCATCTCCCACTTGGAGACTCGTGAGTTTAGGCCTTCTGGGCAGGTGAATACATATTGGGCTCTAAAAAGTTTCTGATGTTAATCACAGTCCAAACTGGTGTTATGATTTTTTTTTTTAGTTATTTGTATTTCATTTTAACCCTAGACTCTTTCTTAACAATTACTACTTATTAGTTTATCAGAGCTCCCTGAATGAAACACTGCATATAGTGATGACCCTATTTGAGCAAAAAACAATAAGCATGATTACAGTGTCAAATGCCTTGATAAAAAAAGTCTACTAAATATCACTACTTCATTTTCGGTTCCCACCGCGTTCACATTTCTGTGGTGTTAAGCTGACCAGGAAAGCAATTTTGCCAAGGTCCCACATTCAGAGGAATTAACCTTGTCTAAAACACTTAACTTCTCAATGATGAAAATGCATTCTTTCACAATTAACATCAAGAAATCATTTCCAACCTGATACTATTAATGGAAACCAGATGTTTAATTTTCTTCATTGATTTTGTTAGCCATGTTCATATTTCCTGATTTCTCTGAATTCTGTAGCATCACGTACACGTATGTGAATGCTACGCATGCATTCAAGCATGTTCATACACATACAACAACAATCAGCAAACACCAAGGATTCAACAGGGTCATTCTGGGTTTTCTGCTCTAACTACAGATGTTAAGAAGGTCTTTGACAGCGGTTCCACTGTTGTTTATGAAGAGACCTTGCACTCATTTCTTCTAAGTCTACATATTAACCCATACTGAATGAATACAGAGTGAATTTCTGTCATTGTACACTTATGAAGCTTCCAGCTGTAAACATAATGAAAAATTGATCTCCAATGTTTGAAAACACCAATTAAAAATTTTTACTGTTGGCATAATAAGCAAGCTGTGTCAATAAAAATGTACTACTCTTGAAGAACTAGAATTTTGTTTAATAAATATATTTAATAGACACGTGGCTTGTATTAGTCATTGGCTTGCACTGAGGACAGATTAAAGTTGATGTGAGAGGGGATACATGGATAAGAACAATCACTACTACGTTATACAATGGATTGTGCCTCAGCCTCCTTTTGTTAATTACCCAATTTTACCACCATGTGCAGTTTCAGGACCTGGCCTAACTGGTTCTCTTCACTTTTCAGTAATTCTTCTATTCAGAAAATGATAATGCTTCCAGGCTGTCTGTAAATCTAAGAGAGCTCTTTTTGCACACACTCCATGACTTTGTGTGAAGGTGAACTCTAGTCCGAAGCTCGTTTAAGATCCACTCCTCTTACCATATATGAAAACAGTATTTTATTTCCTAGGTCTCTTGAAAGACATCTCTCAAGAGTGTAGCATTAGATTTCTGTTTTCCCCTCCTCCTTTAAAATTACCTTTGGTCATCAGCCACATTCTGACTGCTGTTCAGGACAATCCTCCAAAGATCAGAGGCTATGAGCTCCTTCTGATCATTCACAAGGTTGATGCTGGGCAGCTGTAGTTCACAGACTTTGCTTTCTGACAGACTGAATTCCCGGAATGCAACAAATGATTTCTGAAGCTCATCCCAGTACTCCAAGCTGCAAGGAATCTGTGATAAAAAGGAGATGTCGTAATTACTTTATGTTTCATCACAAATATAATGGGATTTACTGTACACACTAAAAGTGGAAAACTAACTAAACTAAATAAAAGTTGTAATGTGGAAAATCAGAATCGTAACTGTTACTCAGATTCTGTGCCATCTTGAATTAAATTAAAATGTTTTTTTAATTTCACTGCAGTATAACACTTCAAGCTTTCTCTTACTAGGTACAGAAATAGTTATTTGTTCCACAGTACCAAAGAATAACAAAGACAATGCAACAAATCATTATTTGTATTATGTAGTCAAAAAAAATCGATCAGATGTCATTATAGCATGCTATCGAGTACATTTTAATCATCATTAAAAATTACTTTTTATTTGAACTAGCTCTTTTAGTTTTAATACATAACAAAATATCAACTTGTTAATTACCATTTATTCACTGTCATATTAAAATGATCAAAGATGCAGAGGAAAAATAATGATGGGCAATATAACGCCATGTGGAAGGTCAACACATGAATAAAAATCCTGGGACAAATCACTGTGTACTTGTAATCACACGATCTTTTCTTTCACGGAATATGCAATTTAGACAACTGTGTACTTTTGAAAACCCAAGCCTAATAAATACATAGCAGCTTCAGTTTAATCACATCCTTAATTTTAAGTCTGTAAATAACCCACTTTGATTATTCCTGTCTGCATCATTGAACTGGAGAGAAAGTTATTAGAAACATTTCTAAACAAATCAGAAAACAAATTTTAATACAAACATAGATTTTAAAGGAGTGCGTCTTTGACCTTTTTTTTTTCTTCTTTTTTTTGGTAATATTATGACAGTGAATGAGAATGTGAATTTAAAATAAATGCTAACTCAGTAAGACAGTAAGATTTTACAATTAAGATGCAAAAATCCACAGTTATGACACTTTTACATATCCAAGAAATACTAAAGGTGAAGTTGTCAGAGAGCAAATAGTAAAAAACAAAACAACAAAAAAAAGCATATGTATTCATGCGTATGTGCTACTCCATTTTTTTATCTGTGTATGTGTGTATATACACACACATATAAATAACCATGGAAGAAGCAGGAACATGGTAGAAATTTAAGTAAATCTAGACACAACTGAAAAAAA
>VXAA01004026.1:211205-359636 GCA_013399115.1 Anseranas semipalmata | reverse complement strand
AAAAAGCTCCGTGAGTATTTTTCCTTGTTACTCAGTAAGGACTATAATGCACACAGAGGTGACAGCAGGTTGATTAATTGATGGGAATGAAGGTTAAGAAGGAAAATTCAGGGAGCTCAGCTTTTCAAGCTGGGGAGAGCAAAGGAACATAAATAATCTCCACCAAAGAACTCTGCAAGAATTAACATGCGGAACCACAAAGCCTGAAACACAGATTTTTACTACATCAGTCAAGTCACAGTGATATCTGAAGACTGAAAACAGCAACCACGGTCACTAACTTTTTTAGGTCAGGATGGAAAAAAAGAAAAATCTGATAACTGCTAGCAAAATTCGAGTGCCATTAACATACGTAACATAGAGTAGCATGAGACTGTCAATCAGGAATGCCAATATAATTTCAAAGACTTGAGTCTGAGAAAAAGGAATTGATTTAACATCAAGGAGTGCACATCATATGCATAAAATAGCAATACATCCTTTATAAGCTGCATATCCAATTGAAAATGGTGAAAACCTGTAAGTGTCAGCTGGAAGATTATAAGGCAGTAGGATGATGCCTGGAAAAAGCAAATGCCATCCTGTGAAACATCAGGTGAGATATTTCTAAAAGAGAGGGACAAATATTAACTGACTTGTGTAAGACACCAGCAGCGCCTCTATGGCACGCATTTCCAATTATTCATGTTAGAAGTGTTTCAACTCACTCACATTGGAATCTGTGCAGAGTCGAGGACCAATTCAAGCAAAACAAAAGGAACACCACTGCTCTCTCCAGATACCTCAGGAGATAAATAGTTAATAGAGGAAAAGATCCAGAAAAAATATGGGTTAAAACTGAGTTGCTCTCAGTAATATAGTATAAGGCTAGAAACCAGAAGAGAAAGAGAGGGACGTTTGAGGACAGCCTTTGTGCTCATCACAGCTGCTTTTAAAAGCTTGACTTGCTAATAAGATGAAGACAGCAACCAGTATTGTCCCTGATGGGAGGAGACTGGACTTGATGACCCAGCAAACATCTTACTTGGTTCTGTGTTGCTAACTCTGCAATGGTACTATGCACAATAACAGTAATATGAAACATTACATTATTTTGTTCGTAGCCATATTTCAAAGTCAAGTTGTATTTATTCTTTTTGCTTTTAGTGTCACTACAGAGTTGAATTAAGATTATTTTCATAATTTAGCACGTTTAGATTTCTTCAAAATTTCTCAGTGTTGAATGTTTTTTTAGGCTTTAATGCCTGTGGAAAAACACTCAAAATTGCAATATCACGACAATGTTCCTATCATTCAACTACTGATATACCCAGGGAAATTTCCGGGTGCAAACTATGAGCATATAAGCAGTAACTTCCATTATCTGCTATCTTTCATATACATTGTGGAGCCATTCACACTCACATACTTCTTTCCTAATCCTCCACAGACTCCATTGGTGATAAAACATCTGATTTAAAAAAAATATTGCAATATTTGGTATATTTCCTATAGCACGAGGTCTTGGAATAACATGATTATGAAAGGATCTGTATGATTTCTAACAAAAGGTTGTAGCCTTTCATGGTTGCACAGGTGCTTCTGAAAATATGACACAGATTCAAACAGCAGTGTTTATTTCTGTTTATTTTTAAATCTCAGTCTTGAAATGACCTCGAGATTTTGAGTAGTCTGATTCAATATATTTGAATACTTGGTTTGGTCTTGTGCTTTCTATTGCCTATCAACACCTAAGTTATCTTTTCTTGTCAATGCTGCTGGGTAACACATGCAATGAAAGTCTTGAAAAGCTATCTTATTATTTAGGATATTTATTTCTTTCAGATTACATTTCACAACAAAGTATTTTTTCCAATATGCAAGGAAAATACTCTCTAACAAGAATCTCGCAAAATTGGAACACAATGGCAAGTAATAGGCCAAAAGAGACTAAGCAAGGTGATAAATTCTATTCCTGCTAAGATTAATGAACTGGAAGAAGTTGTTGAAGAGCATAATAAAGCAATTTCACAAGTGGCACTACAGTATGAAAAACTTAAAACTATTAGTAAGGCTAGAGGAAAGCAATATTGAGATTGAAAATAAACATTAAAAATAAAGGAAGAGGGAAAGCTTGAAAAAAAACCCAACCAAACAGATTTCACACATATTATTAAAAACAAACAAAAAAAGCAGTTACTCAGTAGGTGGTGGAAATAGAGAAACTGATCTTGAGCAAAAGATGGCAAAGCAAAATTATCAAAACAATTATTAGGTCATAAAGACATAACTATTCCTCTTCAGGCTCTGGTATAACCTAACATAGCACATTTGTTTTTAGGAACTTCATGGTAACCTCCTAAGTGAATTCTAAAGAATTTGGAAAGGCAGATTAGTGACCACTGGACTCAGCCGCATGAGCAGCCAGAAAGAACATACCATCTACCAATTAAAGCAGGCTGGTAGGCATGTTGAAAAGATTATTCCTATTTACTTTCGCTCAGGAAATTTTTCCTAACTGTGCTCCAATATGTCAAGAAATCTACCGGAGCAAGATATAGTATATTTCAAGATGCCATCTACACATTAGAAGTAAAAAGTCAAAAGATACTTTATGTGATTGCCTATACAAAATACAGCTCATGCTTTGGGACTGTCCAAACTGTAAGCTTTGTAGTTTGAAGCTTTCAAAAGACTTAGTTGACTTGGAACCTTTGATTCTGACATATCTAGCTTTATTTGTTCTAGGGGGTTTATTACTAATGCCTGATCTGGATAAATTTAAGGAAAGATGGTAGCTCTGGGCAATACTAGCTGCCAAAAATAATAGTTGTGAAAGCCTGGAAATGGGCTATAACCCCAAAACTGAGTCATAGGCAGTGGGAATAAGTGAATTAGCTGCAACAAATAATCCCCATATGTGGAATTAAATATGGTACTTTTACCTTAAAATATTTGAATAAGTCCTAAGCTATAATTCAGATAATTGTTACCGCTAGTGCTGCCTCTATAAAACTAAACACTGAAGAAGCATATCTAACCACAAAGTTCTTTGCTAAACAACAAACACGCTTCTTCAACAGACCCTCCTCCATAGTTTTTTGTCTTCTTTCCTAGCTCTCAAAAAGTTTGAATTACAATGACTCTATTCACCTGTAAAATGCAAAAAGAGCCATTACTGTACAGCCTATGACACCTATATGTGTATAAAACTATTATTTAATTTTGGGCTCAGATTTAACTAAGAATCTTCAAGTTGAGTTTTGCAAGAAAAGCACATACCACTGCACACTTTTTTAGAAGGATGACTACGACAGTAGAGAGCAAAACAACAGTCAAATGCTTTTTTCAGCAGCATTAACAACAGAGATCAAAAGCAGAAGTGAAAAGGTAGATGAAATCAGCCTAAACTATAAGTACTTATAACAAAAAACTGTTGATAAGATAAAGAAATTGGAAACAAAACAGTTAGAAAATTTGAAGATTCCTCCTTTTTCTCTTTACCACTGTGGACTATAGACATGGGAGATCTGAAAATTGGGTGGCACTGGTCTCATTAAGAATGAAAATGGTGTATTAATACTTCTGGTAGGAAGGAAAGCAGTTTCATTTGAATGACAGTTCCAGTTCTGTTCCCTGCAAGGACAGGACACAAAGAAATAATTCTACTGAAATAGTTGCCTTGGAGCAGAATTCTTTTGACTTATGAGAATAAGAGAGTATGGTTTCCTATTCTCTGTGAATCTCTCACTTCACTCTATTTTAAGAAAAAATCTTCATACATATTACACTAATATAGACATTATAAGAATCACCTCATATATCAGTTCTCTACAAATAGAACCTGTCTTGATTTGAAACCTCTATCATATACATGTTGCAAAACAAACAACAAAACAAACAAAAAAACAACCAACCAAAAAAAAAAACTGAAAAAGAAACTTGAAAACCCCTTTTAAAACCTGCATCCTTCAAGTCATTTCCTGAATGCTTGTTAATCTATCAGCAAGACAGTATTAATAACCAACAAAAATATTCCCACTAATGCATTACAATGTGATAGACCAGTTTTTTTCTTTTTCATCGTGTATTATGTCTCACATTATCTGTAGCAGAATAATTTAATTCCTGTTTGGAAACTGAAGGTCAGGAATTGCTACATAATCTGTTAACACTATGTTACTTATTAATGTTTTCATCCATGTGTTGTACATCCTATTGACCACATGGATATTCTCTATTTCTATTTGAAGTTATGCGTAATAAGAAGATAGAATGGGAAAGAAAGGATTGTTGATCCACATGTGCTTTTTAAAGGCTTTTAGAATGACAACATGCTTCTAGATTTTCCCGTGACCTGATGTTATCCTCCCAGCTTTAGACTACTTGGTTAATTGGGACTTTAAAAGCCTTCAGTGCATACCACTTATTGCTAGGTATGTTTCTATAGCTGAGCTGTGCAGCTGAGCAAAGGGCCAACACCACCACACTTCTGCAAGCTACCAGGTTACCCTAAATGATCATTAGATATATATTATATAGATTAGATATATACATATGTATTATATATATATTATTCACTATACATTTTGTCCTCATGCTGACAGGTCTCGGACACAGACATCATTGATAATTAAGACAGAAATAATTAAAGTATCTCAATTTGTTAGCGAATCACATAATTTTCACAGACATCTTTTTAGTGTCTAGGAAAAAGCTACAACCATCTGCCTAGCTCTTTGAGGCTGCTGAATTAAAGTTATATAAAAATATTGTGGTTTTATTACTTAAATACTAGAGCATATAATTTTATATCAGTATTAAAAATGGACCTTTAAATATATACATACAGATCTCTAAAGAGAAAGATATTAATGGTTGGGTTACAGAAGAATGTGCTTAATGCTGCTTTCAGTGATGCATCCTTTTTATTTATGTTTTGTTTTAGTTTTTGCTAGAAAATAGGCTTCTGCAGAATAAATGCTTATTTCTTGAGTCTCAGTCCCTCAGATGGTGGGTGTTTCCTCTTGGAAATGAAGTTACTCTTGTTCCAGAAACAACTACTGTACAAGAAAATGCGCACAGAAGACAGGAAGCATGTGTGTGTTTTATCTTCTCTGAGTAGGGCCACCTAAGTGAATGAGAGGCAGAATACAATACAAACTAGTACTTTGTGTCAGACGCCAACCCATGCTGAGATTTTAACTCAAACTTCCTGAGCATGAATAAACTGATCGCTCTGTAATAACGCTATTCTGTTTTTAAGATATTTTCCTGTTTCAGGGCCAACTGCCTTAAAAATACAATTCTGCCTTCAGGTGAACAGAAGTAGCAGCAGCAGAAAAAAAAAGTCTTTAACCAGATTTTTATACAGGGAAAATTCTTGGCAATAACCACCAAGATACTTTAGTTTTAAATTTGGATTTGAACTATGATTTATATAAAATAAAAAAAAAATGCAGAAAAATACATTATGTAGAAAACATGCTGAAAAGAAAATTAATATTAAATAGATTAAAAACTCCTTAATATGCCTGTTTACACTACACATACAATCTGATCTCACCACTAAAACAACATTTTGGACAACTGTAGGATGCTTCAACATACACATGCCTCTTTATCTTCTCATGTGATTGACACTGAGAAATCATGCTACAAACCAAGCTGCTAGTTGCATAACGTTTTTTTAGCCTTCCTCAAGGCTAACATTATATCATATCAGTGTGGAAAACCTCTCTGGGCAGAGCCACAGACCACCACTTTTCCCTATTCATGAAAATCTAAATTAAAAAAAAAAAAAAAGTGGTTTATTGTGAGGTAAAAATTTAGCCTGTTAGCAGCAGTATTAGTATTAGCATTAGTACTAGTGTTAAATACATTTTAGCCATACAAAGTATTTGCTGTCTTCCCACCACAATCTGCTCTGTATTTTTATTATGATTTTCTGTTACTTTGACACTATTTTAATGCTTTAAATACCCATATGTTTTGGGCAGTAAAAGTTATTCCACTGTGGCATGCTCTTAATTTTCAACAGTCAGTAATAATCAGATACCACAACTGGAGAAATTAAAAAAACAAAAGAAAAAAAAAGTATCATTTCTTCACAGAGTTTGCTTTATTTCTCTTTGAAGTGTTCTAGCTTTAAGACAAAATTTGTTAAACCACGTTCAATTTTAAATATTCACTTCAAAATTGAGTATCTGCCTAATTTCTTTATTTTCCTATGCACATTGAGGCCTTTGGCTGAATAATGAAAATAACTACTATTTTGTTTACTGAGTAATAACATATACCTCGGCTGTTTCAATTCCATTTAACAAATTTATTTATGGTACTATTAGCATATTTATTTAATTTTGCTTAAATTTACATCTGTACTGCAGTTTATAAAATAAATATTAAAAACTGAATTATAATAAAGAGATGTGAAAGAAAACTCATGTCTTCTGAGAGAAATTGCTCTTTAAAAACACATAACTGCCTTTTAGCTGACTTTGGAAAAAAAAGCTTCTATACATCTTCAACTAATAGAAGCTATAAAAAACCCTTTGTAATATTGGAACCAGTTGAGAAACCACAAGTATTCAAATGCAGGAAATCATGATTTTATAACATTTTAATGTGATCTACTCTTGGGAAACAAAGTTAACCAAGCCCTATTTCTGTACAGGAAATATTCCACTGTACAGTTGTAATACATTGTGGTGAGGGGTACAGCTGCAAATTTTTCACCTGTAATGCCCCACTGGTATTGTGGCTTACTGAATTGCATCAAGATTGCCTTCCTGTCCGGAAAGCCCTCTAAGTACAAACAAGACTCTAAGCCCAGGTTTTATTTTCCCTTGGTATCAGAATATGGTAATTTAAGAGCCCTGAGAAATGCTTTTTAACCTTTTAGAAGAAATATGTAGCATTCTTTTATTAGGAACTCTGTTCTTTGCCTTTTAAAAACAACACGTGACCAACTTATCTTATCAATTTATCAGGCTAGCAGGTTCAGAACGAATGCAGGTGTGTATAGTAATGTAATCTGTCACTGATACTGACTTTTTTCATTACAGAAAAATTACTCTAAACACACTAACAGCTTTTGTTGAGAGCGGAGAGTAGTGCTATGCTATAATTGGGAAGATTTCTGCAGCATTTTTTTAAACCAGAAAATGTATGTACTATTAAGTGTCAAACCCATTTTTTCTACTGCATCATTCATCTTGACACTGAGTTTATGTGAAGATCACCCGCTTTTCCAATAGCAAAAGCAACAGTATTTCATTTAATTTACTAAGATCTTGCTTGTTTTCTTAATTTATTAAGTATTGATAAACAAATTGATATAGATAGGACATCTTACATTAGAGACTTAGCTACTTCCACTATTTTTTATTCTATTTTTTCTGATATAGGAACAATCTTCCACATTTTATTTAACACTTTCATTTTCTAGGTTTCCATATTTGTTAACAATGTAAGCACCACACTGTTGAAATGCAGTCACCTCTGGGACTGTGGGTAGCAGTCTATTAATACATGAAGTACTGCATAATTTTCAGTATATGGGATATTTTGACCACATATTCTCACCACAGTAAAGCTCGACTCCTACAAAAAAGTGCCACAAGATCAGTGTACAGCAGAAAGAACTTTGGTTTGCAAAGTTTCATAAATCAGAGTTACAAAATCTGAAAAGTACAGAACACAATGAGAGTGTAAATCTGTCATTAAGATAATCTGATGGTTTCGTCAGTCTTCTGGCACCCAGCAGAATTTTCACTAGCTCAGTAACCCCAAAGGGTACATTTCAGTGAGATGCATGGGCAAATTATGCACAACTTCCATTAACATTCCCAACAAGTTACGCTTAACTCCCTGCAGACTGCACCGAAACTGTAGTCCAAACGATACAGCCTCATCTTGATGCAGCGAACGCTAAGATCACACAGCAAAATAATTAAGATTATACACAAAAAATACATTAACAAAATAGTAAATTCTGAGATAATCCTACTCTCAGGCAAGGAAGTTCACAAATAATGCTTAAAGCTGAAATTCCTAAAGAGAATGGGCTCTGTTTCAACATCTGCTTAGGACTCACTGTATAACACAGTAACTTCTTTAGCTCCTACTTCCTTCCTTGAAAGAAAATGAAGACAATACTTGTCATTAATAGTCAGAGCCTTAATGTTCAAAAATGTGCAAAATTTTGCCCAGCATCACAATACTTACATACAGATCATCTGAAGTGTAATTGGTTTAGGCTAAAAGCAAGTCTTTAGCCCTCTTAAACATAGCAGCTGTTTACATAACAACATGCATTCTTTTTTGTACACATGCGTGTATGTAACATCAGTTTTAGTGACAGGAAAAAAAAATCCTACATTACAAGAAAGCATTTGTTAAATTTGTAGTTTGTGGTCAGATATAGTCAATTATAATGTATTGCTTTGTTCCAAGTTTGTTGCAACTCTTCACATAGTACAGAGATTATAAAAACACTGTATACCAGTACAGTCATTTCAAATAACATTGAAAGGCAGAACTAACATGATATGCTTCAAAAAAAGAATCCCAGATGAAGAACTGAATTGCCTTCTGAGCAATTCACAACAATTAGGCAAATTATTTCACCGTTCATTTAAAGTCTGATTTTTAAAGATGATAGAACTGCATGACAGTAGATTCAAAAATTTGCAAACCATCAAGTACATTGATAAACACAGCTGAACTTCGTAATACAACTTATTATCTAATAACACTATGAACTTCAATCACTAACCTGTCACACACAAATTATCTGGATTTCCAAAATAGTTGTTGCTTCGAAATGTAAGAAATGAATCAAAGATGAATAAAAGTTGTGGTTTCTCAAAAAGCTCTTTTCCCAGACTCTCAAATGCCCAGCTGAATATTGTAGCCCCAACAGGGAATGAAAAGTAAAAAGGAAGCAGAGCCAGCCAAAAATGAG
The DNA here is from genome assembly GCA_013399115.1 of Anseranas semipalmata. NCBI lineage: Eukaryota > Metazoa > Chordata > Aves > Anseriformes > Anseranatidae > Anseranas > Anseranas semipalmata. Next base: position 350,689 of record VXAA01004026.1, on the reverse strand, counting down.
GTATTCTCTGTCAAAAGGGAAAATGAATGCCTCTGACATTGATCATAATTCTTTTCCTGTTGACTGTCATGTCAAATCTTTCCTGGAATAATGACTTATAGTAGGTCTAATGTCAGTCATTCTTAAGCTCATGCTTCCTTAAGCCACTGTTTAAACAACCACAAGGTGTTAGAAAATGACTGTTTATTGGCTGACAGCGTTGAAAAAATTAAATTCCAGACTGCAGAGCTTGTAAATGTTTTACTTAAATACTGTAAGCATGTAATGCAGTGGAACAGACAATTTTTTGAATTCTCACCTTTTGAAGTTGGAAATATTTTATGTCCTCTTCAAGGAGATTTCACCATCTCAGCAAATACTGTGAGTGGATTTTACCAGAGTGGGATTATTTACCTAGTGTTTCCTTATTAAATATCACTTAAGCCCTTGCAACCTCAGAACTTCCCTAATTTCCTCCAATAGACCTTGAGATCTGGTTAATTTAATCACCACTTTTCTAAACCAGGAATAAGTGCTCTGTTTATTAGGAGACTATATGAAGAAGAAAGGCCAAAACAGGAGACTTCAGGACACATTCATCTTTTCAACAGCTCTTATAATGCTGACTACACTTGCACGCAATAGGAATCCTGGCAGGTACACAAGGGAAACATCATCAAATACAAAAAACCTGTCAGGGTTACAGCTCAGTAGATATTTTAACTTCATATGGAGAAATGAACAAATGCCATAGATTATCTCCCTTTTGTCTTGTAAGCATTAACAGCTTGTATCTCTCACTGGATAACAATCCAGGAGAAAGAATTTTAAGTCAGTGTTGGTGATGCAGCTTAAATAAATCACAGAGCTCAGAATTCAGAGTATTACACACGATATGATCACTTTGATTAGACAAATCTGTTCTTCTCCACCATTTAAACCCAAGGCCACTTGTGTAAACGCTATCGTGACAATACAGAGCTTTTTGTTTGAGGTATGGGGCAGTGCCAGCAATACCCTTTATTGGAAAAATAACTCTACAATGGAATGGAAAACACTGAGCATCTCTGTAAAAACTTCATGAGCTAAAATAGGCCTCCAGCTGTACAGGAAATCATTTGTATGTCCTGTTCACCTGCTGGCACAGAAAAGCCAAATACTTCCTTGGTAGCACACAAATTGCTTTCCTGTCTAGGTGAACCCAATCACCCCCAGTCTTTGCTCCCTTCCCTGCCAATCCAAATGTGTCAGACTTGTTCCTGGTAAAGATAAATGATATAAAAATGTGGCCTGGATGAAATCAGAAAAGTAGATTCTTCTTAAAATTATTGTACATCAAGAGCTCCTCTTCATCCTCCTGGATGAACATAGGCTACTCGGAGGCAAAGACAAAAGTAAATCTGTAAGTATCAAGACTGCAGAAAGACACAGGAAGACTTTGGAAAACCAGAAGCATAGTGGAAGTATAGCTTTAAGCCCCACAGAACAAATATCCACCACCACCTTCTTTGAGCCTAAGTCCATAAATGTACCTAACTCGATATTCTATCTGTACAATTTAAAAATCACTACTGAATCACTAGGAGATTTTTTTTCCTGCAACTCCCTCCTTCAAATTGTAAAAATAACAAAGAAATGAAGAATGCTTATCCTTCCTCATCTGTTGTGAACTGACAGATTCAAGGAACCGTACAAGCATGGTTGAGTTTAGTACTCCACCACACCTCAGAAAAATACACAGTAGAGTTCCTTGTTATGGTGTGGAATATGCAATTCCTCTTGCATTCTCCTTTATGTTCTGGGACTGTGGTGTTATCTGCATAACCATAAATTATTGTCTGGAACTAGAAATGGTTGCTCTTACTCCTTTTCTTGCTTACTTGCCAGAATAATGCCACGTTTCCAAAGCAGGCAGTACAATCTGGACTGAGGAAACAGCTACAAATCTCCTTCTGCTGCCCTTGCAACCAGCTCAAGCCAATGATCTCATCATCTGGGGGATGAGGAAGGACACTATGAAGCCCTTTCTCTGCAGTTTAGACTGACTGGTATACTTGTGTTCCTGAGGTGCTCACATCTTCTGCAACTCTGAGGTTTCCCCAGGAGACATTTCTATACAACTTATAAAATGTATTCTGCTTGATGGCTACTACTGTGCTTGAAAGTCCTCAGTGGAAGACATTTTATGGACAGAATCACAAGACTGAGAATAATCCTCACCAGCAGATTCCAACTTTAACTGCTACAGAAAAAGAATGTCATAGAGCAAAGAAAAGACCTGTTACCCTGTAACAATGAGCTGGATGCCTTACAGAATATAGTTTACAGTTAAAGTGGGAAACTGAAGCATACCTTAATTAAGTCTTCATGTGTGAATACTCGCTGAGCCAAATCTATAAACATCTGCACAATTCCGAAGTTCCAATTCCAATTTTTACTAGAGAAATTATCTGCACAAGCTAATGTCCTACATGTAACTATGCTTTTAAAATTACTCATCCATTCAACCACTAGTCTTCCTCTTAGCATCAATCTACTTGAGTGATTTAAAAGTTTCATGTGTTGCAACTGAGAAAGTCTCAGAGGACATCCCCTTTGACATACCAGTAACAATCTTCAATATTTTAAAGTAATGGTATTGCTACTTCTTTCCTTCATCTTGATTATTATCTTGAATTCATTCTGTGAATTTTTTCCAAATTGGATTTTTCTGTGCTCCTGAGCTGTGAATGTGATTCTCGCATCAGCAGTGATCTACCCCTTGCCCTTGCTGATTTGGGCAGTAATGGATTACCCTGGCTTAAATAACATTAGATGGACTCAGCACAGGGATTAACTTCACTCCTACAAAATGTGTGCTGTCCTAACTGAAGTTACCAGTGTGGTATGTTTTTTCTTCTCTGTGTCTTTTAAAATTAATCTTATCAATAGTGTATATCAAAAGGGTACACCTTTACCAATATTTGGGTCTCCTGCTGCCTGCAGGTCTTTTATGTAGATCTCCATTATACAAAGGGTACATTAGTGGTGTCTTAGAGGCAGTATTTATCACATTACTTCCACAAGACAAAGCCTATTTTCTTTTTCTTCTTGAGAACATTGAACTGTTGCTCTTGTGTATATTCCTTTGTCCCACATTGACCTTTACTAAGATATTTAGCCACATCTAGAGCTTTCTAAACACCAATAAAAAAAAAAATCTCACAACTTGGATAACAGGCAACCATTAATGGCATTAAAACAGAAGCTGATGTAACAATCAAGAGTTAATAGTTTTAATCAAGGAACTAGACAGATGTTCAGAATAAAAGACTAAGTAATATTCTGTGTCCATAGCCCATCTCTTTCCCGAGACAGAACACAACACTAACTTTTTTTCAGTTAGCCATACAAGGTTGCACCCAAACACTTTTAAGCAGAGCAGCAATTGATTTTTTGCTTCACTTCATTGATTTTGTGTTCCTAAAATAATACCACTGCATGTACTTTCTTCATTAGTAAGAACTTACAAATACATGTGTTGTATAATTTGAATCTTAATTGATATGTAAACTTTAAAACAGTCTTGAAAAAGTATATTCAGAAGTATCTTGGCAGTGATGTAGACATAAGGGGAGTAGTAAGAAATACAACAAAGATATCCCAAACCAAACCTCTACTCCTCTCACAATTACAAATGTCATATTGAAAGAAACAAGTTTCCCCTAAAAACAGCATGTGACATTTCTTTATATTAATTTAGGTACTTCTACATTTATTTATTTTTAATTACTAGCCATCCAACAATATTTTTAGTCATAATGTTTTACAAGATACTGAACTACAAAACTACCACGGTTCCTGGATGTCTTCCCTGGCATAGACTACATCTTCAACCTGAAATCATCATAATCTTATTACCACTGTATTTTAATATCTCTCTTGTAGGATGCTTACAGAGTTTCTTCTGTTCTCAGCGTGGACTAAGAACATTAAGTTTTGGAATTGTGTTGATAAGTTAGGACCCACCCTATCAAAGAACAACACAAACTACAAGAGAAGGCAGGTCTCCTGCTCTCCAGATCAAAAAGGGTTAAAAGTGATGCCAGAGAATAGTTATAGTACCTGAGAATTAGAAATACCTCTGAAATGCCACTGAACAGGAACTTCTTAAAAATTTAAGAAGAGGTCCTAGGGAAATCTAAAGGTGATTCATCAAGTATTAGTTATCTAAAAGAACGGTATGTCACACAGAGCCAAAGAACATTTGTAGCATGTGAAAACAGGACAGGGAGGGATTCATAATTAGAAAGGGGCTGCAATGTTGGGTAAATGGGAAGAAGAACAAGTTCAAATCCTCTCCATCTCCCAGAAGAAATACAAGCCTGATGCAGTTTCTTTCAAGTGCAACTGGGATTCTCTCTCACTGCCTTCAATGAAAAGATCGAACTTCTATTTGAAACCACTAAAGAAAATGCAACATGCTACACCATGGCAGAAACATCCGTTCTTCCTTTTCCCTTCACAAATGAAAGCAATAATGTAGGGATTGTAAGTAAAAGTAATGTAAGTAAAATATTGGAAATTTGATGAGTGAAACTGCTTACCCTTGTAACAACACAAGTAAAAGCACAAGAAAATAAGCTCCTGGGACAAACTAGAAATAGCAGTAAGGTAAGGTTTTACAGAAACAATATTGTTCGTTTGAACTCTTATAAGCTGTAGCTGTTAGCTCATCCTTTGGCCATAGCAGACGACATACAGCTTCAATATCTAAAAAAGTTCTCTTTATGGTGAAGCTTTTGCAAGTTCCAAGAATTCAAAGAATAGTTATAGAAACAAAGAGACTTCTAAAATCTATTCATGATTTAAAAGATATGCCAAAAGAAATTTTGCAAAGATAGAAAGCTAGATGAAATGTCACAGCAAGTTACTTGGAAAGAAAGATCATGCAACTGGCAAACTTTTAGATCTGTTAAGCATAAGAGAACTTACAGAAGTGCACCTTTGCATGAATTTATGTGAAGTAAAGGATTAAAGGAGACTGCTAACACACCTGGTGACATTATGGTTCCTCCTAGCATTTGACTTGTGCACAATCTTGGGAAAGTTTTTAAAATATATTTTAAATATACTTTGATATCATTATTGTCTTTAAAATTAGTTCCTTTTTCAAAAAAGCTGAAGTCTTTGGCTTGCAGATGTTCCTTTACTTTTTCATGTCAAGAAGTGAATGAAGGAGTTATCTTGTTCCTCTTTATATTTTGTGAATTTTCCAAACACAGTAAATACGCTGTATTTAAGAGACAGAGATATATCCATACAGGGAAAAAGTAGAGCTGATGAAAGGCCTCTTTATTCATTTAAATCAGCACCAAAAGTTTGAGATGTGTATTCAGTAAATGTAGTGTATCTAAAAAAATTGAAAATCGACTCTACTATTTCTTCCACCCACCTATTTGTTAGATCAATAAAAAAATGCATACTGTACATGTTTAAAGTGGCTGTTTATCGACTTTGTGCAGAGCTGTTCTGTCTATGTGTATTTGCCATTTGTGGAAGATGTGATAAATCACCACCTATAGCCAGGCAACAGTTACTGCCATCATTAACGTCCCACTACCAAAACGTGGATACTTTTGTAGGCATTTCCGCATTCCATCTGCCCAAGAGCACCATTTTTGAGTAGATGTGTTAGTCAAGATCACATATGTGACACCGTCCTCTGATTTGGCTGATAACTTTAATCTCTTTCCACGTAATTGGAAGATCAAGGTATTAATATAAGACTTGCTAAAAAATAATTCATCGCAAAACTGACAGATGTTAAGAAGAGAGTCTGCCACAGTAAAAAGCATCACGGAGGGAAGCTATACAGGGATGCTTGATTACAAACTTAAAACAAGAGTGATGGAAATAGTTTGCTGTATACGTATATTCAATGTATAAGATTAAATGCAAGGCTAAAGAATTACATGAAGACCAGTAGAAGTTTATGGAACCTAAGAACTGGCAGCAGAGCACGTGCCGGTTTCTATCTTACTGTGCTAATTTCTTTTCTCTTCACTGTAGTATGGAAGCACAAAGGGGCAAAATGTGCTTGCTACTAGAAGTCCAGTTGCACATGCAGTAGAATCCCTGTCGATACCCACTTGAAGAAGAACAGATACTTCCCTTGAAAAGCAACATATTACTACAATAGCACATACACTATGCTCATGATGTCTGTTATCTATAAGGAGAGCTTAATGCAATTATACCAAAAACTTGGTGTGCTATGTTCTGAAAATACCACCCTGAAAGAAGGCAAATTGCTAGCTTTCATAGCAACCTAATAGTGTCATCAAGAAAGCATACAATAACATAATTTTCAACTTTGATTCAAACCTCATGCCAAGTGGAGGTGATTTTTTTTTCTATTTAATTTCAATTCTCATATAACTGAAAGGAGCTGACATTTGGCTGTCTAGAGGGCAAAGAAATTGGCAGGACACTTACATGATCTCACTAACAGTATGTGCACGGTAATAACATTATACCATTTATCTGAGGAAGATTATACTTCTTATCCATAACTCAATGCATATTGGTGCATAATTCAATTTTAAAAGCAATTTTTTAAAGTTATAGCAACAATAAAATATAATTCAACATTTCTGAACAAACAGGAAGAATTGGGAGATACTTAACTCCCTTGACTCACAACACTATTCTGACCAACAAGCAGATTAATTAAAAAAAAAAAAAAAAAAGATCCAATTTGCAATACACAAAGAAAACCAACATTATCAAAATTGAAATTAAGCAAAAATCAAAATAGGCATGCAAGGAGTAAGTAACCTTTATAAACATGAATTACACAGGAGACACTGTAACTACTTAACTATATATTTTGGAAAGCAAAAATTCTCAGAGTTAAGGATCAGTTCAGTCGTGAGGTACAGGCCTATTTTTGGAGCACTGAATCACAAATTTGCAAATTTGCAGCACTCAGCCCTCCTTTGAAGGGCAGTTCCATGATCTCACACAGTCAAACTGGACTGCCCACTTCAACCCTCTCAAAGCACAATGAGAGAAACTAGATCCTTTTTCTGAACCCTGTGGATCTTACTAGAAGTACAGCCATCTATCATCACAGGCACAGGAGAGAATGGCAGGATTGGAGATTTCAGTTCAATGCACCTTGGCAATTTCAGACCATGTCTTTCTTTATACGTTTCTCTTTCAAACCAAATGAAATCTTTAAATAAATTCTGATGGGTGAAAGCATATGAACCCAGAGTAAAACTTGGCATGCCTGCCAAACGAGAACTGATAAAGCTTGCTATAGCTTATTACGTCATAGAAAAACTTTGCAGATAAGCAGTTAAAATGTTTGCACAAGTAGTTTTAAAACTAAAGATGTGTGCAAGCTGTGGAATTTACCTTCTAGTGATTTTATAGGGCTCCTGACATTTGTTTTGTGCTTATTCTTAATAAATGCAAGTTTGAAAACATTCACTTTACAGCAGTAATATTTTCTTTTGTTAATGAAAGCAGAAAACTCTCATTACCCACCTGAAGAACATCTCCAAGGTCAGCAGTGCTGATATCAGGATCTTCAGTGGTATTAAAAGGAACAGGATTAATTCTTACAAGAGTGAGCACTCTGGGTTCTGGATATCTCCATAACATCATTCCCGGAGTGTCCTCAGTTTCATTGTAAAACACAACTTCATAGGCACCAGGCAGTTTTTGTGCTTCTGTCAAATGAAAGAAAGCTATAATCTGTTATATAATTTCTAAAAAGAAACATGCTGGTTTATGAGACCAAAGTAGTTAAAAATAAACCCCTCAGGATCAAAAGGAGAGAAAGTAAAAAAAGCAATTTCCCTGACTTTTAAAAGATTACAGCTTAATGGAAAGAAATCAAAAAACTATTTTTTTTTCATTCTAACAGATGTCTTTTCAATTGCTTTTCCACAAAAAAAGTAAAGAATTCATTGTAAGAGGCAAGTAATCTTTAATAGGTTACTACTGTATTTACTTTATAACTATTAAAAAAAAGAGAGTAATATTCTTCTTACCTGCATCTTGTATATACTGGAACAGGCCTGTTCTCAGATCATCTGAGGTATGCTCAGTTTTTGAGGCCTGATTCCTTTCCGTAGAAAAACAAGTGGGGTATCTACGTTCAGACATGAATGTCTCTACACTGCCATTTTTAGTAAGGTACTCCCACAGAAGCTCCTGCAGAAGAACTAAACAGTTCAAATGCTCTTGACCCCAGAAAACCTTTACAAAAAAAAAAAAAAAAGAAAAGACAAAAGACAAAATGATTGCCTACAATATTCAGTTATTTTTGAAGTGAAAAAAAAAAGGAACTTTATAATGCTTTCAGCATGCTCTACTTAATCTTAATTGCTTGCAAGTATCCTTAATGTGAAAATAAAGAACAGGAACAACAAGAAACCTCTACAAAAGAATTTTGGTAAATTTCTTCTTTTCACCACTCTGAAGAAAGCATTAATTCTTACCATTTATAATTGAGACAGATGCTGCCTGGAACAGCACAGAACTAAAAAGTGATATGCAAAAACATATAGCTGAATGCAGTACATACTGCTAGGACTAGTCACAGGTCTTGCAGTTTAAAGTAGGACAAAAACTGCTAAAGATTCAAAGTTTAAATTGTTCAAAGAGTATGTTAGAATTCTGGGATGCATTAAAAACTGAATATGTGACACAGCAAAGAGGATGACTAGAAAGACACACTCTAGATCATCTCAAGAAAATACTGAGTACACACAGAATATAAATTGGATGTGCTGTAAGTTCTGAGAGCATGGCTTTAAGCTTAAAAAAACAAAAAACAAAAAAACAGAAATTTAGAAGAATATCTATGGAAAGCCAGAATTCAAAATCCAGAAGATTCATACGCTCTACAGCAAAAGAAAAGGCAAGCAGACATTCCTTTCTCCCAGCTTTGTCAAGCAGTGCTCCTGTTCGAAACGACCATGCTGAGTGGCACAAGTCCTTTAGTTCTTGTGCAGAAGTGGGCCCAGGAGCAACAGGGATAACAACGAAGGAACTTTAACCAGCAATTAATAAAGAAATTTAGAACCCATGTGTGGCGAAATCAAAATCACCAGACAGCAACTTAGAAGTTTATAGTAAGGATAGGAGGATAGTAAACAAGTCAGGTCTGAACTTGAGTAGTGCAAATTTTTTCACTGGGGAAGAGCAATTTTCAGATATGAAAAAAAAAAAATAGAAGACACTTAAAGGCACTGTAGTACAGCTGTCAAGAAGGAAGCTTTTTCTTCCTCTGCACCTACATGTAAGACCAAGACCCTCTGGAAACACAGCTGCAGCCAGTCGTGAGCTAACCAGTCCAGAGCTCCATGGGTGCTCTCCTGAACTCAGTGCAATTTCTAGAGCAACTCTGAGCTCAGGGTCCTACCTCAAAGGAATTCTGTGTCACCTGAGGCCATCCCAGAGGCCTCAGTTCTCCCCTGGTGGAGGAGAGAGGGATGCTTTTTTTCCACCCATTTTCATTCATTTTATTTTTAGGCAGTGGGAACTCCAGAGCAGGGAACTCCTAATGCAGATATTCACAGATAAGGCACCAGTTTTACATAAGCTCTCTAGGCTCTGCTATAATACAAATTAACAGTGGTAGAAGATGAGGTCATATTTAGATCTGGTAAAATTAGCTGCAAATAAATTAATTTGAAACAGAACTGCTAATGCTTTTGTCAGCATTCTTAAATCTATTCTGTTAGACTGAAAAGCTAATTACTGCAGAATATATTCTAATAATAAATGGCTTTCTCAGCTTTATACATGTTTCTCAGGTCCTTGTCAGAAAAAATAAAACAAGATTTTGAAAAACAAACAAACACCAAAACACCTTTTCAGTAATAATATACAGAGGTGGTCAGCCAAGTACCTGTGAAAAACAAATCAAAAAGAAACAGAGAAACAAACCGTCTTTATTCATTTATATCTATATATATATATATGTATATATTTAAGTTGTATTATTCAATTAGCCCTATTCCAAGTGCTGCGGTTTTAAGAACTTCTGATGTCGATTCTGGGAAAAGGTCTAACTACACAACTAAATGTCAAAATTTCCTTTTTGTGTTTTATATGCTTGATTTATATATTTATTTTAAAACATTTGGTGTGTATAGATACTACAATAAAAATAATTAAAACAAGACATATCTTAAAGCCCACTTGTTTAAGTCCCACAGAATCTATTTTTCATTTCAAGAACTCCCATGCTTCTTGGACTGGTTTCAAGTTATGGGCACTTCCAAAAAGGAGAGGACAGCATGGAGAACTCAGTATTAATTACTACAAACAACAGTTTATAATTACTCCCCTGAGAAATTTGTGTAAGTTTAAAAAGAAAGGATATGCATTTCTTAAGACTACCCCTAGGCATTACAGACACATAGCTCACGGACAGCCAAACACACACAGATCAGAACAGGGTCCTAAATATTAAGTGTTAGTAATTTGATCCAGTACTTTTAAGGGAACACACACATACAGCTACAATACATAGCTTAAGCGGTATTAAAAAAAAACAAAAACACACACACAAAAAATCATACACAATTTTTCAATCAACAGCTTTACATGAAAGAATACTTATTTTAAAAGGTAAAAATAAAATAAAATAAAATAAATAAAATAAAATAAAATAAAATAAAAACAAAAACAAAAGCTAAACCAACCAACCAACCAACCAACCAAAAAAACCCAAATGAGCTCTTGTTATCTGCAAAGCTTTACAGCAATTAATTTATAAAATTATTTATTTATAAAATCTCAATCATCCAAAGCCAGTCAAGTTCAATATCAGAACCATAAGCATTTTATACAGACCTGCAGCAGTCCTCCTCTCATATCAATGTATATTTTTGGAATGGATTGCTCTGGGCCAGGATCACCACTGTGCTTACACCACTTGGCTTCCACACTAACAGAACAGCAAAAAGGGCCGATCAGAGACCTCGTTCTTTCTTTAAGACTTGTTTTAAGTAGGAAATCTTTTATGTCCAGGACAAAAGATGATCCATGGATTCCTAAAAAGACAGACAGAGAATTTATCCTCCCGGTAGTTATTCTCCCAGCATTTTTGTGCTTGTTGTCTGAATTCACTTCAGGATGACATTGTGAATCAGCAAGCAATTTCTCACAGAAGCAGTCCCACTGACTTCCACGGAAATATTTGTGTGGACAACTGCTCTCCTGTCCAAGCAAGAGGATCACAGCTGGGCCACAAGACTTCTGATTTTTTTTCTTTGGCTTGCTCTTCCAACATTATTGAGTACACTTTATGCAGTGTTGTAGTTATGGAGCAGGTATGTTTCATGCACATTCCTTACAAAGAACTATTTGCCAAAACATTATGACTTTTTACATGTGTGAGTATTTTAAGGTTTATAAGAGGAGACATTTTTCATTAAACTATGAAATTTTTTCAAAAGAGTATATTAAGAACAAGAACAGCTGCTTCACTTGATTATATTTTAAACTGATAGGAAATAGCTATTTTGAATTATTCTCTCTGCTTTTGTTCAGGTTACCTATAAAATATTGCGTTGCTAGACTTTGGAGTGCTTAGCAGGAGAATAAGGGTAATGTCTGAATCCAAATAATTCAAAGCAATTACTGTAACTCAAAATATATAACATGTGTTTACCTAAAAAACAATTTAATCTAAACTTTTCACATCATAACCATTTGCAGTTTACATAGCTTTATAAAACATAAAAAAAGACAATGGCAGGTTAGATTTATGATAGAGCTTATGTACTCTCATTAAAGACAAACACTGTTAGGAAAGAAACACTATCTAGAAATTTCACGTCTTGTGAATTTAACTTACTGCAATCAGAAGTTAATAAAACAAACCATACTTAATATCTCTTTAGTTCTTTTGTATATTTACATGAAAAGTACTATAGGTAGGGTTAACTTTTCTCTTCTGGTGCTCATAGTTGGAAAAAGCACACCGAATATTGAATGTCGCCATACTTTATAATGCCCATGGCTTATTTTTCTAATGAAACTGAATATTTACAAACAGTGAATGATTCAAAACCACGTAAGGCTTACATACAGATATTTCATGGCATAGTTCCATTAAAAATTTCATATCTTTGCTGGTAGAAAAGTCCCCCCAAATTACAACTTTCTGTTTTGAATACATGCAATAAAACTTCTCCTATGAATTTTTGAGAATCCAGAAAAAAGTCTGCCTGCATCCTTGGAGTTATGATTTCATAATACCAAGAAATATTTTATACAATGGAAGGAAATATACATTGGATTTTTTTTTTCCTATTTATCCATCATCCACTAGGAAGGTGGTCCAACAGTCTCAACAGCTCTAATGGCATTGAATTGTATTCAGCTTGAGTAGGAGTCACAAACAAGAATAATCATTCCTTTGAGCTGTTTGGAGTTTAGTAAGAATGATCGAGACCTTGAGCAAATGTTTGTCCCGTGCCAATCAAACAGGACTGTTGCCACTGATTGTGAAAGGGGTTTTAGCTCAGGGTTATTTAGGCTGGCTTCTGAGTCCCTGGGCTTGGTCTTATGCGTAACAGGATTATACGTCAGAAACTGTTCAGTGTTTTTTTGATACTAGACTCCAGTGATAACCAAGAATACAAACATCAACACACTGTGACGCCTCTCCTTTGGTCCGAGTTCAGACTTGATTCTGTAAAACTGTGGAATGAATCAGCTTCACAGTCTTAACCCAAGAAAAATAGGCGTTTTAGGAGAAGAGATCACCCTCACCCCGCTATGCTCAGTTTAGCTATTTTCAGAGGCATTACAATCTTTGGAAATTCTTTTTTTTTTTTTAATACTCTACATGGAACTTCGGTTTTAAAGAGGAGACATTCTCAGTAACTATTGCACAATTCCACAACATACAGAAATGTTCTATAGTGTTATTGGAATATGTGCCAAGTTGCAGAAATAACAAAAGGGAAAAAGGAATTCCAGAATACAAGTGGTTTTATTTATGTTTTCTTTCACTGGGATTACACTTGGAAGGATTATGTTTTGCAGTCTTTTTTGGTTGTCATTTCATCTCCACAAAGTACAAAGAAAACACAATATCCAACGGCTTAAAAACAGAACCAAGCATTCAGCACATAATCCTGCTGGTTCAAAATCAGCAGTGCCTTTTCCAAACACTATGTAAACAATTGAGAAATGAAGACACAATTAACAAGAAGGATGTGTTGGTAAATTCTAAACAAATAAATATTACAAAACACCTCCACGAATTGTTTTCTACAAATACGAGGTAAAGCTCACAGATCCAATGAGAGATTTTTCTTCTCAATGGGATGCAGATTGTTCTTCTACAGGCAAGTATGACACCTTTGTCCTTCCCAACAGTTCTACCTACATGCTCTTTGGGGGATGAAGTGAATCTGAGCATAAAAGCTACTGTGCTTTTAATGAAAAAAATGCAAAAAGCATTCAGATAAGCTTGCACAAAGCGATGTCCTGAGAAAGCTTAAAGAAAACAGATGTAGACTGACATGGATGCACAAACTCTAAAAAGCAACAGCAAACAAAGAGATCTCTGGGTGTGAGGGAAGCTTCAATTGGGTACCATCAGGACAGAAATCCGAAAATAATGACATTAGAAAAGATATACTCTCACATCGTAAGGGAAGGGAGTGAAGAAATATCAGTATGCACTAGAAAGGAGCTTATTTTAGCATTGCTAAAAGCCATACTAAAATTCAAAGTATAGGTTCAGTTAGTGAAGTTGCTTTCCTAAGACTGAAACAATCATCTTGGAAAGGTAGAGATGCAAAGTATTTTTCCTCTGTTTTTTTCCTCCCACACACTATTTTCAGACAGTCCTTTCATGCGTCTCTCACAAACTTCTATTGTAGAATTCTAACTTCAGTTTAAACAGATTAAATCAAAGTCTCCATTTGAAGTGAACTTGAGATGGCACCACACAGACGTAATATATCTTCATAAACGATTGTTGTGATATGTAGAAGTTAACTTTTTCTGTTTGGATTATTGCTCATGAACACCAACACACTTTTCAGTACATGCAATAATTTACTTCTAGAAACAAATAGTTTCATGACTTTTAAAATACTCCTCCAAGAGACTAATAAATATGAAGCACTTGCTTTAGACAGTGTTTAAAAAATGCTGCCAACCCTCCATTGTCAGACCCCACCCTGACCCACAATAGCACCTCAAGATGTTGCCATGCTAACTGAGCAGAACACAACTTAAATCAGGCTTCTCCAGGTCACTGTCAGGACTACCTTGTGATGACATATACTCAAAAGGAATATCCAGATATTTTTATACAGTTGGAAATAATGTAGGAGGGTTGAAAAAAAGCTAGTACTTACTTGCTAATCTCTAGCAATTAACTTGCACAGACATTAAAGATGGAGATCATTACAAGAAAATGATGAATAAAATTTACTAAAAGACAACATTTACTTTGATACTGTAACATCCTTTTTTTTTTTCAGTCAGTAAAGACTTGATTTATGCTAATATAAACATTACAAAGACATTTCATAGAATCTGAGTAACCTAATATAACTACCTTGGGGCTTACCAATAATAGAAAGCTCCATGTTAGTTAAACTGCCCTGTGTGCGTGAATCTCATCATATGCACGCACAGAAAAACAGAGCTGGCCTATCTTAATAGCTGTAGCAAATACACTGAAACAATCCTTGCCTTATAGTAACAATCACATAGTGTTTAGGCAAAACAGGTGTTAAGAAAGTGTTCTGTTATTTTTCCTGGTTCATGGACAAAGGGAGAGACAATGTTTTGACGTTAACTATGGACATTTTGTTTTCAAAAACATTTTAAAATATTGATATTTGAATCTACTCCAAATGAAACAAGTAGAAATAGAGCAGCAGTTTTTTTTCTTTCTATAATGCATTCTACTGCTCTTCCTTAGGTAGCTGCAAATCCTGTTTGGTTCACTGCACTTCACCTCATACAACATAAAGCACTATTTTCGTTGGTAAATTTCTACATGGGAAAAGTGTTTTAAGAAAATGGAAGCATACAAAGTAAATACAACAAATCGTACTGGACTACACACAAGCTATATTTTGAAAAGCCTGTTGGAAGCTAGTCACAGCTTTGCTACAAATCTTATCTCCAGGAAGAAAGTTGCTTTTCCGAGTTTGGGGCAGTTCGGGAGCAAGACGGTGTAGCAGAGCCTGAGCCTGCTGCTCGGGTTCAGACTGGGCGAGATGCTTGTGAGCAACAGGGGCGGCACCGCCGCAGCAGGCTGCGTTCCCACCCAAGGGACCTTGTACCCCCCACTGCTGGGCAGCAGGGACAGAACCTGGCTGCCTGAGGTTCATTAGCAAGTAGTTTTCCTCATCACCTTCTACTTTATGTCACACGTTACAAAGGTGATAATCTCTGATACTTGTTTCTGGGCACCCACTCTTCATATTTGCACCCATAATACCTATTTTATAGCTGCCAAAGGTGACAGCTATGAATACGTAAGCAAATGATATCTATTAGATATAATTATCTACATGATTTTCCTCTTCAGAAAACTCGAGATACATCACCTAATGAGTAGTTATACTACAGTTACACTGCTTTGTTGAGAGGTATCCTCTAAGAAGCAGCTTCTGACAAAAAAAGGGTAACAAAGCTATGAAAATAATTACAGGGGAAATACTGCAGTTAATTTAAGAGTCAGCCAATTTATTCAAGTCTGGAAACAGCAGTAGCAAACAAGCGGTGAGACGTAGTAAAGGACAATTTTCCAGGAGAGATTTAGTTAACAATCCACTGACTGCACTGGATTTCTCATTAGTCTCGAGCTGAATCTTATGATAGTTCATTCTCCCCATGAGAACAATATTTACACATTACCAATTAACTATTCTTTAGTGAAATAGAGTTTTTCAGCGTTACATATGGACACATGTGGGCTCTGTAAAAACATGAGATGTGTAACACACGGTAAACAGAAAGTAATGATCTTAAACAGGCCAAACCCTTGAATTCGTCACTAATAAATGTCCCCATGCATTCAGCAGTCCTGGCTGCTGGGAGCCTGTTTTCTTCAAATACTTCAAACACTAAAATCCAGGAACATTTATTATTTTAATCCATTACAGGCAGTGCTTGATTTAACTTTATTGGTTGTGGTGGTGGTGGTGGTTATAGTGGGGGTAAAGCTATGTTCTTTTACACATCATTTCAAAAAGGCTTAATTATATTTTATAGCTCAGGCCAGGAATCCTGCTTGTTTTGTGTCTAACAAGGTTCAAATGGAGTTCAGGTCAGTGATGAATCAGAAGAGAAGTCAAAGATGGTTATCTATTTGAAATGAGCTCATCTCCCTGAAAAAATAACTGGGCAGGTACATCATGTTCATTACACTACTGAATACTAAATAGCTGAAAAATCTCAATTCACTTGTTGATTTGGTATTTTTGGATTCTGTGATGCCTGATCAGAGAGGGCGTATTAAAATTTAGATCTAAAGGGACTTTCAGTTTTGTTCAAGACTGTCTTTTGTATACAGCAATTTTTAATGTATTTGTAAAGCACTATACTGCCCTATCTTATTCTAATTAAACGGAGAAAAATGCTTCACAGAAAACAATGAAAATAGTGCTTATTTCACATTTGTGAGGCCAGCTTTCAGAACTGACTGAGAGCTATACTGACCTGTGTAATACTTGACTCTTGTATCATAAATATTTTATCTTTAGATATAAGTAGCTCTCAAAAAAGTGACTAAACATTCTTACTCCTGCTTTAGAGATGGGTATGGAGAGGTTCTTCAATTAAAAAATTATATCTACACATTTTTGCATCTTAATGTTAGGCAGTTGGTTGCAAACATTGGTTTAGTTTCCAGAGATATGTGGTACCTGTGACTCTCAGTGATTTATAGAATTGTAGATATTTAGTACTATTAAAAAAAAAATCAGCTGTTGAATAGTTGTACAGTTAATGAAGCATCACAAAATAGCAGATGCTGCTCAAAACACAGCCTTACATAATTGCCACAAGGTTGAATTCGAATTACAGCACTGGTGTCTTGCTCCTTTGCTCTACCCTTGATTCACTGGATTTCAACTGCTTTAATAAATTAAATAGCCTGTGAACTAGATGGTAACTTTTTATAGATAAACTGTCCTGCAGATAGTGCCTGTCAGCACCTTAGCTGCTTGAGCCTCTAAAACCCAGTGAATGATGCTTGTGCAAGTCCAAGGCTTGACAGATATACCCAGGACATAGAAACTGAATACAGAAGTTTAGACAAAAAAAAATATGTCTCCCTGCACTTCAGGGATGTGGTTCTCTAGCATTAAAGCCAGTCCAGGTCCAGGCTCCTGTGTTTCAATTTTTTCCTCCCTCTGACCCTTCCGCCCCCTGCCCTACTTTATACACTTTTCTGAATTCTCTTTTGTGCCAACATGGCCATTGAAGTGTCCCTATGCAGTGAGCCAGATGAAGGAGATGATCTTCCTGGAAACTCTTCTTTCCTGTTGGATTAGTTTTCAGGCAGATCAGGGCCCTGACTCAACTCACTGAACAGCTGCGTGAGTAACAGAGCTAGTACAAGGCAAAGTGTGGAAACGCACGGCCACAGTAACCTGAAGTTCCTATGGAATTGTACCCTTTCTCTGGGTAGGAAGCTGGTGATATCATCCTATTAAAAATACGCCTGTCATAGAAAAAGAAGAAACATGCTGCCAGCATATCAGCAATTTAAACAACCTCAGGAACTGGCCCTTAAGACAAAGCAATAATGACTGATTGCTGCATTCTGTACCTCCTACTACAAAATGTAGATTGAACTGGAGGAATTGCACAGAAAGTATCAAATGTAAAAATAAGGAACTCAGCTTTCACTATTATCAACATTTCTTCATGAATGTAAACATTCTGTAGAATTGACTACTGTGAAAATGCTGTGCCACCTACTACTGCTACATATAGCACTGGGATCCACATAACAAAAGAAATTCCACTCTCAAAAAATATGCAAACACTTTCACAATAAAAGTAGAAGAGATTACAGAAACAATTGTATTTGTTCTGATCTGAATTTCATTTGGAGACTACTGTTTGAAGTTATTTCAACAGTAAATGCCGTTCCACAACAGCAGTGCGCACTGTCTTGAATCAACAACCTACAACTAATTTTCTTCTCTTTTTTTTTCTTCCAAGTTAACATGCTAGTTCCTCAGTAGCAATTCTGAACCCGGTTACAAAGTACCAGTAGGGAATCTGACCAGGATTAATAATGGTACTCAGTCCTGGGATTAGGTGGTGTCTTGTTTCATGGATTTTAGGCCATCTGTTCTTCCCTCCTACATTATACTTCTGCAGAACTATAAATGCACCTCCACCTCGGGGACTATAGAAAGGAATTAGAATTCTTCTGCTTTTCATTATCACAAGATTCAGTAACTCATTTCATTGTCAAGATAATCCCCTTTTACTCTTTCTTTTGCGCTTGTAGGGTATGCCAAAATGACAAATAAAATCCCAGATGTTAGAGACCTGATGAGGTCTCCACCTTTTCTTGAGTGTTAGGTTTAAGCTACTTGGGACACGGTGTCAAATCTGACAGGACCCTGATGCCCACACCCAATATTCATTAAGGTTTGTTAGTGATTTGTATAGCTGTCTACAAGCTGCACTTCCACCTCAATCCTCGGTGGCCATTTAAATATTTAGTTTGTCCTCTGGCTTTTACTGACAAAGAATTAATTTCCTATTGTTCAAGTGTTGGAAAGAGTTTATATTTCTTTCTAAAAGTAACAAAGGTCTTCAGGGTGTTGTAAATGGCTTGTTACTGCTGCATATTATTTTAGGTAGTCATATCTAATTTAATGTTTTATTTCCCCATGGGCTAACTTGCGTATCTGCAGCATCAAAAGGCTATGACAACGCCTTAGCAGAGTATTCTCAAGAGAGCCAGTTAACTCCAAAATGAAGTTTGGTCTTTGCTCTACACCAATTAATAGCCACATTTCATTGTTAATATTTCCGTAAAATATCTTAAGTATGTAAATTCTCTCAGGTTTAGTAAAACTACTTGTGATTATCATAGGCTCAACTAGTGTTTACTTTTTTCGCTTCTTTATATGCTAAAGTAATTACATCTGCATACGGGACAAAGGGCTGGGGAACTGTCTACGATCTTTGGAATATTTTGTATATGTAACTCCCTAACTTCAGAGACTGCACAGCAAGACTTCGCTCCTGTGTCCAGCCAGAGCAAAAAAAGGCTCCACTGAGAGGCTACGAGCTTCTTGCTGTCTTGCACTCTGGGGAGAGTACAGTCCTCCACTTCTCTCATTTATCTGCTATTTTGGCAGGTAGGTAGTGCTAATTTCAACACCAAGCCTAAATTAACTGGAAGTCATATGTTTAGAATTGCATTCTGTTTCCTAGTATTACTACTAAAAATGATCTGAACTTTAATGGCATGTGACTGTTCCAGAGTGAGCTACATAGCTCAAGTGTGATACCAAGCAATCGCAAAGCTGAGACACTTGAGAGATCTAGCCACTTTCTAGAAGATGCCACATACCTCAGGAGACAAAAATCACTGAACCAGGTCTAATGATAGTTCTTGAACTTGGGGTTTTCATCAATGGTACAAATAAGCTGCCAAAAATGAACTAAATATTTGTTGCTTGCAACAAACCTTGAAACAGGTACAAGTTTTAACTTGTAACTCTAAGCCACAAAAGCTAAAATGACTACAATTAATTATTTTATTTAACACCAATATGACTTAAGTTCTTGCCCTTAAGGGTACCAAAAAATTTATACCTTCAGGCTTTTCTAAAGTAAAATTAGTAACATTTTGGGGGGAAAGGGATTTTTTTTTTTTTTTGCCAATACACTGCATCACATTCTACAATAGTATTAGTTTACTAAAACCAAAATACTCAGGATTTCACCATAAGTACAGAGGAGAACATAAGTATTCTAGCAGAAATACTAACCATTGTTATAAGTAACTGTTGTATTAAAACATGAAAAATGTCCAAAAAACTGACGTCCCTTGAAACACTAAAGGTTTAGGGTTGTATAACAGTGCAGCAGGATATGCAGAAATGAAGTGTTTTAATTTGATCCAACTGAAATGTGAGTGTTCAATACTTAAAATTAATTTTGTTAGAAGTGAAATAAATAATTCAACTAATTAGGCATTCTGTTTTTCAGAAGCTACAACTTTCTTACTTTCATAAAAAAAATTAAGAAGAAAAATTAAAACAGAAGGACTTTATCTTCCATGATTAAACCACGAAAGTCTAGAGGGAAAACTGATAATTAAAAAAAACAAAAAAAAACCAAACAAAAAAATATATGGCAAGCCTTTTTCTTAATTTCAGCTAAAAAATCAAAGCACTACACAAGGTCATGCACTTTTGTTTTCCCCTATAAGGGAGGAAAAATGCCGACAATACATTCTTATGAGTTCTTTTTCTAAATAATTCCTAGCAAATAGAATTCCTTACAAACCAACTTCATCTCCTGCATTAAAACTCATCTGGAAAAGGGGTCGTTTACACTGTTTATAAAACACTGCCACATAAAATGTGTAAAAAAACATATTTCACTAAAAATAGCTTGCGTAAGTAAGGGATTAGAGTAGTTTCTACTGCTGTAATTGTTCCTTTGTAGTTTTTTCCATGATGTTTTTGAACAGTGTTTTTAACTATGTTTATTAAAGTCAGCACATCAAAAAGGATCAAAGAGAAAGCTAGTGAGAACCAAAGAAACCCCAAGCGTATTGTGTTGTCTCACTGGGGAGTTATGCAGATTCAAGTAAACAAGTGCAAATTGTTGAGGTTTTAATGAAAATTTTCTACAATTATTGTATCTGAAGTCATTCTATATAATAACATCTGTACAGCAGATGGCCATACTGTACAAAAGGCAAGCAATGCTCCTTTTTCTTTCTCTGTTTTAACAGTACATCTGAGATGACTACTCTTGTCATTGTGCTTAGTTTGGTTCAGCAAATAATTCGTAAAATGCAGCTGCTGCAGATGGTCACAATAGTTATTTGACTGTAAAATCAAAGACACAGTGAAGTATTTGTGTATTAGTTTCATCCTGTAAAAAAACCCTGACATTAACCCTGTTCAGCTCAAAAGGTGTATCTATAAAACTTTCTGTAAAAGGAAAAGTAGTGAAGAACTGACGTATTTAAATGCTCCTTGCTCCCAAGACACAGCTACTACACTTTTTTTTTTTTTTAAATTGAGTTAACTTGCATAATTTCTTTGCAATAATAAAACAAATCTAGTTAGTAACTGTGGTATTCTTTTAAGTAATTCAACACAAGATTATAATACCGTTTCCTCCACACAGAGTAATTTATTTTGTTTCCTGAATTTATATTTTTCACTTTGGTTTCTATCAGCACTTTAATTTAAAATCGATAATTATAAATAAAAATCCAAATAATCTATTAAAATAATTTTGACAGTTTCAATCAGCTTTGTGGAAGCGTGTCTTTCATACTTCTTGAAACAGGAAAATTTCTTGTATAGTCACACTTGAATGCAAAATGTCATGCACATGTATTTACCTTTTTATAAAGCAAAGATAAAGCAACTTCAACTGCAGGAAATGTGAAAAGAGCCTGCTGATATCTATTTATTGTCTGGTTATGGCTGTTCTTCATATAGAATAACTAAATTCCGTTTTCATTAGATTCAGCATCACTATTGCTTTATTTAACACTGCTTGCCAGACTACAAACATGCTGAAGATTCACGCATGGCTTGTGACATGAAAAATAAAGATCCGTTTCCTCAGACTGCCAGAAGAATTAAGAATTAGAGCTTCGTAGCAGAATGTTTCTGAAGCTTTAATGCACATGGCAAGGTAAGTCCTCCTTCTGGGAGGATGAAAAATTCCAGGGTAAGTGATACACTCTGCTGAGTTTGCCAAATTGCTTTATAGTGCAGTGACGGAACAGGCTCAGCTTTGATATATTGAAGCTTGCTGTGGACACCATAATGTACCATGGGACGGATAATGTATAAATGATAGAGGGGAAGTGATGGAAGGAAAGAGGATTATAACACACAAAGAAATCTAGAACTATTTAAAGGATATTAAAAAGACCCCTTACTCCGTTGCAGTGCTTTCTATGCCAGGATTGCGATATGATTGGAAAAGCGTGGGAATGCAGTCACTGTTCCTGCCTGCACTGCTGTTTATTTATGGATAAATCAGGAGTTTCAGGCTCCAGCACTTTCACAGGCTTTCATGTCCTACGAACCTTAAATTTTTCATTTTTAACTTTTAAAACAATAAAGAAGCACTGAAACTTACTAGCCTGAGGAGAAATATTTCTGATGAAAAAGAAATAAATCACCACCTAGCTTGGCCTAGAGCTTGCTCCTCTCAGCTACAGACCATTTTATTTCTCAAGCGACTCTGCCAAATACCTACAACTGGCTCAACTCCAGATCGTGCAAATGTACCATCTTATTAATTATATTAAAAGACTAATAAAACAATTTATGAAGATATTCAAAACGTCTTCATTTTGAATGAGTCTCTGGCATTCTGCTAATTCTACCCAAGGTGTAAAATTTCCTCACATTTTTTCAGCAATGAAAGCAATTGCTGGGACTGGCACCCTCATTTTCTCTGTGAGACTCTCAGCCGTGCAGAGGAAGCATGTAACAATTTAAAACTTCACAGCCTGGAGCAGAATAATGTTAGGACCCAATATTTACATAGTAGCATATGTCAGGACTCTGAACAATTTCTTGTTCTTCCTCTTTTTTTTTTTTTTTAAACAGAAATACAGGCTCCTAGCAAGCATGTAGTTACTGAGTGAAAACTGTCAAAAGTTGTCCTTTGAAGCATGTGCTGCATTACCAGAATCCCAGAATCATGGTTCTTGTAACCATTATTCCATCCAGAATTCTGTCAATAAATTACTAATCACAGTCTAGGGGATATTAACTACAAAATTATGCACTCTTGGGTGCTACCTCACTGAAAGGAAAACTCAGGTAATGGAGACTATCGTGGATTTGCTATTTTCTGCTGTGGATTCACTATGTCAGCTAGAGGAGTTCCCCCAAATTTCCCATGCTTTAAAAAGGTTACTAGACCACCACTTGAACAAATCAGCAGCAATTCTAATTTTCAAAAACTCTTACCTGTAGTTTTATGGCCACTTTTAACATTCAGGCTTCCAGTGAGGTTTGATAAAGAGGCTAACAAACAAGGTTTACTTGGATGTGGGATGGTTTCCATAGAAACAACCATTTGGACAGTGCGAATGGAAATTTTCTGGAAGCAGGACAGAGCTTGCCACAAGTTTTCTTGTACTGAAACCTGCGCAGCATTGGTGTGCACTGCAGGTAGCAAATCCTTTGCACTGGAGTGTTTGGATACTGAAGTGCCGGCCTCATCTGGATGAGTGCCAGCTGATGGAGCAGCCTCCTTCCTGGGCTCACAATCCTTTGTGGTCATGATTTTCTTCAAAAACTGGTTTATTTGATCAAGTCTGACAAAACTCAGATTCGCTTTCAAAGGTTTTGATACATCCACATTGATGTCAGCTGTAGGAGAGAATTGGAGAAAGAAAGATTAGAAGTTACAGTGCAATTATTCAAACAGTGGAAAAATGTTAGGCTTTTAGTGAAGATAACATTAATTCTCCTATGTTTCATTAAAGGGACTGAATCAATGATAAAATATAATATGGCAATATTTTTATGAATAAATCTGAATTAATGTATCATGAAATGTACTATAAGCAATTTTTATTATTTACAGTTCTAAAGGAAGAAACATGTCTCAATCTAAATCTTATTTTCTTGTTTCTTGCCAGGGACCACCACAGCTATCTGAAAGGCATACACTTCATTTGAGTGTGTAGGAGGGTAAATACATAGCCCTTTTGTGTCAAAATGAAAATATACTTCACATTCTCTTGAGTTTTCCATACAGTAGAACTATTTGACTAAACTCCAAAGCCAACAGTGAACATTTTCAACACATTTAAATGAGTGAATAACATGTATATTCTTTTGCTTCCTACACAGCTTATAAG
Source organism: Anseranas semipalmata (assembly GCA_013399115.1). NCBI lineage: Eukaryota > Metazoa > Chordata > Aves > Anseriformes > Anseranatidae > Anseranas > Anseranas semipalmata. The sequence goes on along the minus strand of VXAA01004026.1, from coordinate 326,607 downwards.
TGCTATTCTTCAATGCATTTCCATGCTGAAATGTAAAATAAAATCAAATATAAAAGCTGAGATATGTTTAGATTTCTTTGCTTTCCAGGGAGATTGAAATAATCCAATATTTTTAAAAAATCATAGAATCGTATGTTCTTTGTCTCCTTAGAAAAGGATTTTGGTACTTCTGACACTGTTAAAAATCTCACAGAAATTTTAGAAATTACAAGCAATATGAACAACATTGGTAACAGTGGTATTTCTTGTAGCTGAGATGTTGCAATTACCAAGATTATTTCACAGATGGGAAGCGGGATTTTATGAAGTTGAAACGTATTTCTGTGCTACCTGCCTCTTTATCAGTACATTATAATTCATTACAGGAATCCAGCTTTTACTTAGTTTTTAAATTTTTTATTTTAAATGAAACTTTCACCCAGTAATGAGACAGCTACCTGGGCAGGGGGAAAAGCTTGCTTTTCAGTTAGCTCTTTCATTCCTGCCCCTCTCCCCTCCAGGAACAAAACAGGATTAAAATTCTGCACATGTACCTAAACTATATTAAATGTTCAGAGAAAATAGTGCTACTTAGTTCCAAGTTACACTATAAATATTTAATGGAAACACTGTTTGTTGAAGGTTTAACACAGATTAAGGGATATTTCGCCAAAATTAGGACATAGTTTCAAGTTGTCCAGGATCATATTCTACACCTAATGCTGCTGCAAACTGATAAACTTGATTCTCCCACCTTTTGGTAACTCAGAAACTTTTACCACAATGCAGGAGCAGAGATTTGGATCTGTTCTTAAGCATAAGCTCATACCGACATCTTAAGAGTCCGAGGCACATGGCAAAGCTCTTCTCTGACTCCCCAAAATACCTGGGAGGTGGGGTGTGCGTGCGTGCGTGTGTGTGTGTAAACACAAGAATAACCTTCTTAGAAAAGCATCAGTAGTACTCCACAAGCCAAAGGTAACTGAGATTTAAGACTGAAAATCTATTTTAATTGTAAGTTTCAATTTTAATTATTAGTTTTCTGAAAATTCTTTCTCTTATGTGAAAGCCTTCCACGCTGAACTAGAAACTGTGGCAAACACTACCAAACATATGGGCCTAATAGTAAGGCAAGTATCAAAGCTAGGAAGCCTCACATTAGAAAAGGGCAAGATTTTCAGGCATCCAAAACCATACATGACCAACTTCAAAGATTTTTCAAAATACTTATGTACCACTTTTTTAAAAAAATAAAACCAACGAAAGAAATATGTTATAACACTTTTGAAAATCTCTCTACCCTTCTTGGCACTAAAAAATACCCCAAGGCTTGCCTGCTTTTGCACAAAATCATTGGTCCTCTCTTCCCTTTGAATGGAGGAAAGGAGAGCTATTAAAAAAGTATAGACCCATGGGACATTACAATATTCACTTACTTATGACACCCAGATGGAGAGTTATTCTAATTATTACAAAAAAAAAAAAAAAAAAAAAAGGCAACATTTTTAAAAATGACCCAAGTTTGAAATCCAACTCACAGTAGGATTTGGGTCCCTGAACCACTAAGGCACTTTCAAAAAATGTCCCTTATCAACTTAATTTTTTTCATTAGTTAAGTAGTAATAAAGGGCTAAAATAGAATAGATTTTTTTTGGCTTTGCTACATAATTAAGTACATAAGTTAGTAAATATGAGGAAAGGACCCTTCTTGCTTGGTGTGACAGCTGCATTTTATTGCTCATGCTTTACTATGGTAGTGTAGCCCAGAAGAGAAAAAAAACACCAAAAAAAAACCCCAAACCTGAAAACTGCTTAGATGTAAGTTTGGTAGAACAGGTGACAAAGCTAAAGCCAGAGAACAAAGTGATTGAGAAAGACCTGAGAAGGAGCTGAATATGAGAGCTTTATCTCTCTCTGGGGTTTTGTCAGATCAGGGCAGAGAAGACACGGGGTGCTGCTGAAGCTCTGTGCTGGAATGTGCACGGCACTGGTGGTGCTGGGCCTGCGTGTAATCAGTGCTGTTTTCACAAACGCAGCACCCCTCCAAGAGAGCAGTAAAAGAAAAATTGACACTGGAATACCAGAGAAATGCAAATGGCTTCCCTGTTTTCTGCTTGGAAACCGCACGTCACACAGCAAAAATGCTGTCATGACTGATAACTTGACAAAGGTTTGTATTAAGTTATTATTATCCAGTGAATCAGCCCCGACACAAAGTGGTGGCAGCCAGAAGCATAATTGCAGAAAATGTAACTTTGGAACTTTCACTCCAAATATTTTAACTATCTCATAATGACATAGGTTATTTTTACAACTGGGGAAAGATTATGTAAGGAGATTCTTTGGCATTTTAAGTAAAACGTTAGAAAAATAAAAATCCAATTGAGCAATCAACATGTTTTTAGTCTTTGTCCTGTTTTACACTTTATACTTAGCACTGTAAAAGAAACTTTAACATTCCCGCTAAGAAAAACACATTTAAGTGATGGACAGCAATAGTGAAAACTGATGAAATATGAAGAGCTATTTATAGCAGTTGATGAAGATGGATGTTCAGCAGCTTCTCCAGCTATTCAGAATGGGCTAAAAAGAGATGTTACAATGTAAAGGGTCACCTAGATGCAGCTGGAAAAAAAATCCCAAGGTGCAAAATCCAACAATAACAGTATTTTTAGATGATGTTAAACACCTTGGGAAGCACACCACACAACAGTGCACATTCCATACCAGTAGGAAAACACAGGTTCCCACAATTCAAACAACTCTTTGAATTGTCCAAAATTACATCAGAAGGCAGACAGGGCAAAAAGTAGCTCAAAGCCTCCTTTAACTCCTCAGTTGCATTGCTACAATTCTCTTCTTTGCCTACCAGTGACTGGCTACCACAGTTATACTCTGATGCTTTAGATTTAAGGCAGAATAGCAGTATTTGATTTTGCCAGGTTTTACCTATTTCCAGCAAATAAATAATAATGGAATTACTGTGTTTGCAAATACACTGTGTTCAACTGACTTATTTATGTTTAAATCAAGCTAAACTAGATGATATCAAAGCAATATATTTTTTATTACAGTGTAGCATTTGAGTGTAAAATTTGTATTTTTCTTTCTCGCTCTCAATTTCTTCACTACATCTCTTTAGATTACCAAGTAAATCCATGTCTGTCAATTATTAGTTTCTAATTACCCTTCACAACTTTCTGAACAGCTACTAGGAAACAGAATGATGAAATAACTATTGAGTTAAAAGGAGATTAGATAAATATAAATAAATTACACTTATTATATGCTCCCACCACACCAGGAGATGACTTAACAGTGAAAGGAAAAGAATCACATTGCAATAATGAAATCAGAGAGGGAATTCAGGTCCCAGAGGCGATTCTATGGAGTTTATGTTAATGTACACCTTGTGGGGGACCAAAAATCAACTGGAATAGTTTCCTGAAAACTGTTTCCAGCTATTTTCTCATTTAAAAAGTTCCAACTTCACTTGACCCATTAGTCATCATATTACTTACATTTATTATGTATTTTGAAATCTATTACAAAAAAACCAATGGATTCAATATGGCCTGTTTGAACAAAATCATAACATCTATAAAAGAAAACCTATAAGCGGCACTCTGAAATTTCTGTCTGAAACAATTTCTTTCTTTGTCATTTTATTACTTATAGCTTCAGATAAAAAAAAAAATCAGGGTTATGAGTATTTTACCCTTGTTCTCTGTAACATTCAGATTTGTACTGTGAAGATAAAGTTTTATTCTGTGAACTTGGGATAATGATATTACTCAAAAGGACTTTTTATTTGGTGAGCTAAGGATGAATAAGCAATACAAAAATAACAGAGCTCCTAGCAAGTTGCTTTAGGTCAGTAACAGCTCTTATTGAAGTCAGTGGGCTTATTCTAATATATCCCATAACCTAATGTGCGCCAGGTTACTATTTCTATAACTAATAAACTATCATAGGATACTCTTAATCTGAAAAATCAGAAAGTAAACTTCATGAAAATTATTTATAGGCTCTCTTTATAAGACTGGGATCTTTTCACAGACTATGAGAAATGTTGAACTATGACAGAGAAAAATAAGGCATTTTCCAAGAATGTGTTAACTTCTCATACGCCTCATTCTGTAATGGATCTTTCATTTCCCATAGCTAATATGGAAAAGGCCAGATCTTTCTGATCTGTCTCTCTGTGAGAGAGACACAGGTCTCTCTCTCCTTTACCCCAAGAAGGCTGTAAAATATAGAAGAACATAAAAAACAGAAGAAACTACTATTTGCCCTAATCTCAGGATGACTGAATTTCCTAGTTCTAAACAGGAGAGGAGCAGACAACAGGCACGAAACATTTTACCACCAGTAATATCCTTCTCTGGAAGCCACCCATTCTGATGTAAGAAGTCTAACAGAGGAAATCTGAGGAAAGTAAAGGTAGTATTGAGCCCTGATTCTGATTTGGAGTCAGGGTGGCCCTTCAGTAACAGGGAAATGGCTGAATTGCAAGAATTAAATTTATAAAAAAAGGAAAGAGAGAGACATGTAAAGAAAAGACTAGTTGTACTGTTCTCAATTGTCCCTGGTTAGGCATCAAAAGAGAGACAAATTAAAAGAAATTGAAAAGCAAGAAGAATCCCAAAGAATTGTTTTTATCTTTTAATTCATCATTCCCAATTTGGATCAAGGAAAAAGAAGGAAGAAACTTGAGACAAGGCTTCAGAGGCCATCTGCAGTCCATCTTGTATTCTGCTTCTGTGAGACAGATGCCAATTAGTCTGGAAGAAGCTTGTAGTCACTGCTTAGTATTTCTACCTGCTGAAGTTTTTGTGCTGCAGCTCTGCAGAAGAAGCTTTCTAAGGCCAATATGGCAAACAGAAACCTTCAGGGAGCTTAATAAACTTGAGCCATGTGGGGTGTTCCCCTGTGGTAACAAATGCTACTACCACGACCTAGTATATCATTGACATTATGCAAAGGTGACATTAACAGCTCCAACCATTGCCCAGGTTTGAGATCTCAGACAAGACTCAGAGTGATATAACTGTATTATTTTTTTTTAAATTGTCACAATTGAATCAAAATAAATTGTTGTAGTTCTAGAAGACCAAAGATACCATTGATAAAGGATGGAAGATTACTGCTATTTATAGGATGTTGACTGAAATGAAGCAACTTTGTAACTACCAAATCCATTACAGACCTGTGTCAAGGGTTGTGTGGCAAGGCCAAAAGCTATACCATGGGCATTTGGAGGCATTATCATGATAAGAAAAACCTAGCTAAGAGAAACATTAACTCTCTCAGCTGAGAGTCAGGCAAGTTGAAGCACAGTGAGATGAAATAAATTGTTCCAGGTCATGGAGCATGTTTGCTCATAAATACTCACTATTATCTGCTTTAGCTGCTGAATAAAACATCTATACTAAGACATACATGAAGACAAAATAAGGATGTTTAGAAAATTAAGCAAATGTTTGAAATAAGTTTTAAAAGAATGCCAATATACTGTAAAACTATATTTTCAAGCTTATCCATGTGGCTAAGGTGTCCAGTTTTCATTTCAATACTTAGGAATTTAAAAAACTAACTTTCATTTAAAATAAATGTTGCAGACACTGCTGTTGGAAAGGTGCTCTGATAATTTTACACATTATTACACTGATATTAAAGACAATAGACAAGTTAAAAACAAAGCAATACCTACAGGCTGGTACACCTGTTTGGAATATTTCTGTTTGCCCTCTTAATCAAATAAATATAATTTCATGGCTACAGTGTCAGTCCTTTAAAAACTTGTTTGTAAAAGAGTAAAGGGAAAAAAAAACTACTAGAAAGCTCAAAAGTTTTGCAAATGACCCAGAGTTAATTAGAAAAGTCTGCACCCTGGCTAGTTCCCCTTCTCACGTGTCAGCTCTCATTAAATCAAAAAATTCTCATTTCAAAGTTAACAAACACCATGGTTAACAAAACTGTTAAACTGGGATCAAGTGGGCACATTCCTAGGTTTATATATGATGTCATGCTAAGCAGCCCACAGCTGAACTTGCAAGTAGTATGAATGATTTTTCAATATATTAAGTATCTGATCTAATGCTAATTTTCTCTCTATAGGCTAACTGTGCTGGGAACAGGTGGCCCTGCTTTCAATTACGGAGGGCTAACATGCCAGTGTGAGGCCTGGATTAGTTCACCTTCTCACAGGGAATTTGCCTCGGTTGGGAATGGATTTATTATGGCTTCACACATGGAATGGGGCTCATGTCAGCTGAGGGCAGTGATACATCATATGATTCAAATTAACCTGCTGTGGACTGCTCCGCAGGGCTGATATTGTGTATTAAAATGACGACATTTTTAAAACAGCTTGAAAGAAACCAGGATTGCTGAAGTGCAATGGTTCCAATTTGTTCCAACTAATCTATCACCTGCTGGAGATATTATTCTAGTGGGTTTCTGGTAGCTGCTATTTTCCAGGTTTCTCCAAACCACTGACCTTGCTAATGGATACAATTGTTGCCTTTGGAAACAGGGAAAAAAGCCAGAGAGAGTGTGAGGTGCAGTTTTCTTTGGTGCTCTTCGTGCGTCAGGCGAGGCCCAGTGCTGTGCCCCTCCTCACAGCATCCCACCAGCGCAAGGGGGGGACTGGCAGGAACAGCACCCCCACCCCACCACGGTTCTTGTTTTATCATTCAGTGGGAAATGTCTTAATTTGCCCAGAGAGCTTGTTCTATAGAAATTATTTCCAAAGGCAGAATATCAAGGATCGTGGTTATTTCACCTCTAGCCTTACTTCTTCCCAAGAAAATGCTGGGGGAAGAGGACTTTGGCATAAAAATTTTATATTTTGCATGTATACGTATTTTGTATGAAGTTGTACTTCACAAATTAATGAAATGCTTTGCATCATTTACATGTAGAAAGGATACATCAAAAAGACAGCTTTTACAACTAAGAAAGTACAGTTCATTAAAAAAAATAAAGAAAAGACTAAAGACAGGATTAGTGGGTAAAGATAATAAATTTTAAAAAAATATTAAAACAAGATGGTCATATTTTTTCCCCACCTCATGAATAATACCTAATGCTGAAGCAATAAATAGCTTACTTACATGTATTAGACAAGAATTAAATGTACAGTCAGTAACAGACTGAATATAAAAGAGAGAAGGTCATGTAAACTGATGTAAATGGAATTTAAAAAATTTTAAATAATTAGTTACTGTAGAAAGAGAAAGAATAGTCCTTTAATACATCGAGGGGTTAGGGCTGAGGTCTGTTCCCACAGGCCTGATGATGAATGCTTATTTCTCCTAGGATCCTATTACCTTAAATCTGGAAGAAATATCATTTTTCTTTAGTTGCCAAAAATGTACAAAATAATCAACTCATGTGGCAAGAAGTGCATTAATGTATCCTGTTATTCTCATTTAATTAGTGGTTTCCAAGTTTAGCTACTTGCTGTAGTTTTTTGATCTCCAAGTTAATACAGACTGACAACCTGGTTTCCTGTGTGGTGAAAGTATACAATTTTTCTGTGGAACACTATCTACTTATCTACTTCAGCTGACAAACTATTTACAAGGAGTACAGTTTTTACCTAAGACAGAAAACAGTGGGAACCATTTGCAGATTTTTTCTTTTAACTGCTTGTATAGCCGTTTGCATCATAAAACATAGGCACGTTTGATTGCTCTATCTGAAATTTAACTTCAGCATGTCAACAAAATATTTCTTAAGAATTATGGCATTGCAATTGAACAGCTGAACTCTGAACACTTAAAATCTATACAGAAAACTGTACAGTTATACAACCGCTGCATCCAGATTTTTGTCTGCATGTGCACAGCTTTTAAAAATGTTCTGAAAAGCAGATCAGCTGTACCCAACCGCTAGCATCTACTAGCACACATTGCCTCCAGTGCATTTTAAAAACGTACTTATTGGATTTATGAAATGCACATACATAAATGAACATGAAAATACATAAATGAACACGAAAATACGTAACATGCCCTTAGAAAATACACTGATTACTGGCACCATTATTTGCCAAATGTTCACAAAAAAATCCCTAGGCCTTTGAGGCACGCAACATAAGCATATTTAATCGGTATATTTATTTAATCAGTTTAGATATTTGTGATGGGAGACATCATAATTAAGTTTGTCTGTTGACCTTACAACAGTTTTGTTGATGTTCCTGTCCTTAACGAACACCTGCAGGCTTAGTTAGGACCTGGTGATGTAGGCACCTTCTCCAGACCCATGCTAAGGCCAAGCTACCTCACCCATGAAGCTGTGGTGGTTAGAAAACTTTTTTTCCCCCAAGGTAGAGTTAGTAGCTTGTTTTCCAGTAGTCTGCTGAGGAGTTGTCAAGCTTTCATAACTCCTTTGAATGTGCTATTCTGACGCAATCACATGTGGAAAGTGTCTTTCACTACTAATCCAACGAAACGTCTAACACCCATGAAACAGGTCTCGGTAAAGGTTAGCTTATTTGAAGAGTATCTCAGACTGGCAACGACTGAGATGAGACAAATCTGCAGTGGAATGCAGAGCTGTTTTGTTATATTACCCTGGTAAAACACTTTATTAAAATTCAGAGTAATTACTGTTGAGTCATGTTTAATGATAGTTCCAATTAGCAGCAAATAGATGATAAAAAGAATGCCTTTTGGCTAAGAAGAGATTCTGGATGAAAGCTCTGAGGTTTTATGTCCTTTGCAAGAATAAATAGACTGGACTTTATGATGCGTTAATTTATGTTTTTTTTTTCAGTTCCCTATTTAGCTAAATACCACGGAGGGGAGAGATTTAACACCGATTCAGGATCTGACTGAGAATGGGACAGAAACTGAGACCACTCGTGAATATGTACTTTGCAAGCTGGTACCAACTTCCTTGCTTGCAAGTTTAGTTAGAAGGCTGTCCTACTGACAGAAGCGTGTCAGGGAAACACCTTCAGGAGTTTAATAAATTAAATACAAATGCTGGGCCAGGAAACTACAATGAGAACCTTAAGAAAAAGTGGAATGGAAAGACAAGGGACCTGGGAATATGGGAATGTGCCAGAAATGTGGGGAGAGAGGACTAGAACACCAAAAAAATGGAAAAAAAAGAATAAAAGAAAACCAGTCTGGCAGCAGTGACCAAAATATTGTAGTGTCAGGAGAGAATACACTTTCTTTTTGGCTTTCCAATGGACCTTGAAAATTTTGACTCCCAATATTCCTCTGCTCTCATCAGGTATCTATAAAGCCTGCTGATAGTAGGCGTCTCTTCCCCTCTCATGCTGGTCATGCTTAGACTGAAAATCTACTGTTACTATTACTAATCCTTCAGCTCAAATGGCAGTAAAACATGCAGTAGGTCTGAAGGTTCAAAATCTTATTCATGAAGCCAAATAGGGATCAATATAACAAAAACTCTGTATTGTCAGTTGGTTTTAAAATCTTGTCTTAAAGGAATGCTTTTAAGGCAGCACAGAAAATGAAAAAAGTAGCAATGATGAGGTTGTTTGTGAACTTTATTCTTTCTTCAAGACTCCTGCCTGCCTGCAAGAAATGAATTTTCAAGTTACTTAATGACACTATTCCTAATCAGCTGGTAAATATGTACCATCTCTCATTCTCTGGTTGTTCAATTTGATATCCTGGGGGGGGTCTGATATGAAGAAGTGATAACTGGTTCACCCAAAGACAATAGGAATTGTGCTTCCAACATCTATATTCCTGTAAGTTTAAGTACCTTGGACACAAAATTGTTAGTTTTAAATTGTTAACTTTAATGTAATGAAAAAAAACTGCACCTCAGTTACCTTCTGTGAAATGACAAGGGCATACTACCCAGTCATCCATAGGAGGGTTGTGCAATTAAATTAATATTTCTGTAGTGCTCAGATCCTAAAGCAGTAAGTAACGCAGAGGAAATAAGTAATTCTGCTGTAGAGCTAGGTTCAAATAGTGTGCTGCAAAAAATGCATTAGACTGTACAAACAGGTACCTGAATGAATAGAAAAACCCAATATTGAAGAGTTGCTCACTAAATGACTGATAACAGCTCATTCTGTGTGCTGAGTAAAGCAAGGATTTTCAGGAAAAAAAGTTATATGATTCAACAAATTATAGTAAGTGTGCACAAGAGAGATGAATTATGATGGCACAAGTAAATGTAAGGTTATTTTTAACTTTTAATACAACCTTAATTATATTCTACATAATAATGTAGTTATAAATACATAATTCACAGAATAGATAAAGTATAACATACTTCAATTTGCAGGAGTTTCTGACTCCTCAAGAGTCAGGCTTCAAGTCACTTACACCTTTTTAAGTAAATCCTAATAAACCATCACACTACACCACTTCTATTCTGTATTAAAGAAACACAATATAAATATTTTTTTTCAACTTTACAGTGTTAACACTCTAGATGATATGAATTTGTACTGTCAGGTATCCAGATTCCAAAGAACCCAAGAAAAGGCAGATCATAAAAATCTCTAAAAACAATTTAAAAGTCAGCTTTCATAAACACACTTCAATAAATTTTAAAATCTCAGTTGTTCAAGAGCTAGAGGCAGGTAGTTTTCATTTTATTGGAAATTTGCCAAACTCAGGCTTCCAGAGGGGTAAAATTTCTATATTTACCTTGGAAAGAAAATAAATAATCAGGCCTTAAACCTGTGACTGGCCCAGGACTGACCATTCCTCAACTTTGATTTCAGTTCAGGGTAATTCCTGGAGGAAAATTTCATATTCATCAGCAAGGAATACAACATTTTTCTGATGATCTAATGTGTGTGTATACGTGTGCATATCTATAAGTAGCTTATGATAGAAAATAGAGATTAAAGTGCAATGCTTACCTGGTCCATTAAGGAAGTCTTTAATTTGTACTGTGATAAGAGGAGGTGGAATACCACTTTTAGCATCTACCTCTCCTGCTACCGTCTGCAACCAAATATTGCAATAATCCAGAGCTTCCGGTAGAGTCTTTCCAGGATCTACAGGTGATAATGACCATATTCATTAATGATATTCTAGGAATATGATACATAACAAAATGCTACGAACCAAATTGATTCAGTAAGACTGAGACATTTAAAATGTATACACAGTAGATAAAATTCCTAATACTGTTATACACAGCATTTGTGCTGACAGATAGTGCATGTGTATAACATTGCACGTATACATATGAAAGAGAGGAAATCCAGTATCACACAAAATGTAGAAAAACTGCAAAAATACCAAATAAAATATGTGTAAAAGATATTACCACCACATGACAACTTTTAATAGCACTCAATTTTAGCTTTTGTTAGCAGTAGTATGTACAAGAAAATCAGCGGTCAAAAATCACTATTTCTAGATTGTATTTTCATTACCACGTAGAGAAAATAATAACAGAAAGATAAACGATAAAGTTTAGAAGACAAGAACGCTAACAGATCTCCAGGACAAAGCACAATGACAAAGCGCAATGACAATGCAGTTATTCCATTCTCTTTGGAGTTTCACTCACATAACATGTTTAGCTTTTAAAAACAGTAGCTATTGTTGTATAGCACCTTGAATGGTATTCCTTTGATCAGTCCGTAATATCACAAAAATACACGAAAATTAATTTCCTCCAAGTGGTATTCCTTTCTTTATTTTCTGCATATCGCAGATAGCAAAAACAGTGCTGTAGATAGGCTTTTTAATCTTTAGTAACTTGTGTCCTTCATTATAATAGTCCTGAATTCTGGCACTACACATCTTAAATTCTAAATACTCAATTATTCTTTAGTATCAAGACTGCTACTTAAATTATCAAAAATCCGCCCCCCTTAAAGATTTAAGGAGATTTTCTTGATTAAACTTCATCTCTCCCATTTTCAGTCAATTAAAAATTGTTAGAATTGTTTTATTTAACTGAGTGTTACTGAATGGATTCCTTTCAAGAACAGTATTTACATACCCACTATTATAGTCAACATATGGTATCGTGGTATCACAGTCATATGTGGACTGGGTATATAAAGTCAGCTTCGGAATTTGTATTTCTTGACCTTATCATGTGATTCATATAAAACTTGGCACATATGAACCCTTATGTGATTTCAAAGAACCTACTGAAACCAATTGATCATGACTTTAGATCTATATGGAAAAGATCAAAAGTTAGCACATTCTTCTGTTTTTATTTGATCAATTTTCAGGCAATGACTTTACAGCAGTATTTGTACTGCATGGCATATACATTACAGCCTTTCCTTCCCTTTATTCCTACTATACATTTATAAAGTCAGCTCTCAACAGTTATTTAAGAGCTGTCACTGCATACAACAGATTTGTATATTTTCCATGTGAATTTCTACATTTTTATGGTTCCCAGCCCTTTTCTTTAATTACACTAACCAGAATTGTATGGCATACTCTCTTTTCTATAGTAACTGCTTTAGGGAATTTCTTTTTCCTGTGTCTGGATTTTCCTGTGTCTAGTATACTGAAAATAATAATAAAAAAATCTTTACCTCCAAGGTACACATTTTTTTTCAAAATATAGTTTTGTAGTTGTTCTGAACAAGGATCTCTGACTTTGATCCATACTGCACTATTTTGTTTTGCATTGGTAGCTCATCATAAATAATATACTAGTGTTTTTCAGAATGCGTAGTGTAAAGCATTGTAAAAATTACATTGTGCAATGCACTTCACTAAATCACTTAATTTGATCTTTTTATTTTATTTATTGTTCATTCAGAAATATTAGTATAAACATGTAGATGTGCTAGTACAGGGTAAAATATTACAATATGCCATTACTTTGTCTGATATTATGCCATACTTTATATAACAACCTAGATCAACCACTGGCTGTTAAGAAATTCTAGTAAATTTAGTCAAACGTTGCTTTTTCAGAATACACTTACAGGTATTCCTATCATCCTAAGACATGTTTATGTTATAAAATAGCTAATAATCATTTCACAGTTGTAGCTGTTTAAAGATGAAAATATCTCTAATGAAAAGAACTTGCATAGCAGAAAATCCTTGCATAACATAATACAAACACGACCCTCAGGGCACTGGGAATTGCAGCATGTAAGCACAAAATCAAAGAAATAAAGGAGCCATAGGGATCTCGGAAGATTATTTTGCTCTGTCATGTCTCCAAGGAGTGCAACACCATCACCTCTTCAGTACCTGGGATACTTCAGGACTGGGACACATGAACAGTAAGACCGCAGAACTTACAGATTAGGAACACAGTGCAAAGACACCTCAACGCACAAAATTAACCCAAGTCCAAGAAAATATATTACTTTTAACCTAGCACTGGCCTTACAGATTTAAAGCTTTTTTTTTTTTTTAGTTCAAGTGGAACCATGTTGTGCTGAAACTGAGATAATTCTGGATGCAGGATAGCTGCATTCTCACAGTTGGGCACCTGAGGTAATAATCCTGAGGGACCATGCAAAGAACGAGTTTGAGTGTTTCCAAGCCCATGGCATGGTTTATTTGGACCTGTGTAACAGACTTGACTATACATCCAAGTATATCAGATATGGATCAATAAGTAAGTTTTTATATAATGAGAAGAAAACTAAATTCCAGAGGTTTCAAAACTGTGTATGCAAGTGCTTATCTCAAAAACTTGAAGGAAGGTCCAAAGAGGAGCTAACAAATATATCTGGGTAGGACAAATTCATTTACATTGAAGGGCAAAAGAGTAAAATATGTGTATCTTGATTTAAAAAAAACCTTCTAAGGTAGAATACAGCATATACGTTTTCATAGGATTAAGGATCAGGAAAAGAATAAAACAACTTAAATAAATAAATAAATTCCTACACCACATGGCAGAGGAATTGCCAGAGAAGCAACAGAATGAAAAAAAAAAAAAAGAGAAAATTTAGGCTGAAAAGTAAGGAATTCCTGAAGAGGAGAGCTATTAGAAAAAGGACTCTTCTCCCTCAAGGAAATGATGGAAATGTTCAAAATATTTAAAAATACACTTGACAGAACACTATAAAATATACAATAGGGAACAATTATGCATCAGCAGGGAACGGGTCTGAATAATGTATTATAATAGGTCATTTCCATTTCCATTTTCTATGATTCTCCCAAAAATCAACACTTAAATTTGCAGTTATTTGTATAAAGAAAATGCTGGAGAAAACCCAAGGGATGCATATATAAGCAAAAGGAGAGGCTAGAATTACTCCACAGCAAGCCAAGAGAGAGCCAAAGAAAGGCTTGAAAAGTGAAGAGCGGTGAAGACGGCCAGAAATTCTATCCTCCGCACGATGTGAAAAATTTGTCTGTGGCAGCAAAAGAAAAATGGTGAGACAACTATTGCAGATTGACAACCAACAGTGTAATTTAAAATTCGTAGGACTGAGAAGCTGTGAGGCCTTGAATACTTCCACATTGTTTTCCTTTTTTTTTATTAGAATGAAAAAAATTATATCTCTTGTTATTTTTGAATCCACCAAACATTCAAAGCCACTTTTAGTCCTGTTAAGTTCCAGACCTTGTCTCTGAAGTACCTTCCTGAACTTGATTTGAATTTGCAAGTTTTGATTTCAGTTACTTCCCCCTCGTTCTCATGTTAACAGCAGACAGCAAAACCCAAACTTCTGAAGGAAAAGGAGACTGAGGGGGAAAGGAAAGGAGGGAGGCAGAAGAAATTTCAGATCTTGAAGATCTTCATTTTTCAAAATGTGTTTTTTTGTCCCTGTTTGTACCTGACAGACAGAGCACCCTGGGGGCACAGCTCGGGGCAGGCGTTAGCTGGGGCTCAGCCGTTCCCAGCAACCACGCAGAGGGACCGGGCTACCGAGCGTGTGTGCCGGACAGCAACTTGCCTCTTCAGCTGGAACCTCACCCAGGCCAAATGAGATCTCCAATGGGCTTTTATTTCAGTGGATGAATCACGGTTTGGTCTGCAGTCAATTTTACAAGCCAGTATGATGCTGCAATCTTCTCTGCATTTCCAACTCTGAGGTGGGACATTTGGTGTTATTTTAAAAATTGGTTTCCATTGGAATTTAGTGAACATAAGTGGGAAAACATTTCTATCAGCGTACTCACAAGTGCTGTGTCAGGAAGTTCAAAAATGAGCATTTACAGTAACCTGAGGCATGCACACTCCTAGGCCAGCTCATTTTTACTGGTGGGGACTGCACACCCATACATCCATGGATGCAGATGTACTGGTTGATAAATATACTCGGAGGGGAGCAGGTGACACTCCAGCAGAACTCCCTCAATGCTGTGCTAGGAAACAGCCTTAAATCCTCTCTCTGCTTCGTAGGAAGCACAAGCTGACAGAGAGGCAGTGAATGAGACTTCCTGCCAGATCCAGCCTGCGCTTCTCTCTGCTCAGCCTGGGCTTTCCATTAGATCAGAGGTTACATGTGGTCTTAGCTACTGCATCTGCTCTTCATGGACCCCCTGCCATCAAAGGCGTGGGTGTAAAAAAAAAAAAAAATTAAAGAAAAAAAAAGAATAATTTTGGATGGCCTCACAATGGCTATTTTTTGCAAATGCTTCATTGGAGGAAGTTGAAGAAATTCCATGCATAACACATATTTATTTGGAAATTTCTCTCCTTTAAAATGACCAAGCAGCACAACCTCCTCTTTGAAAATAAACAAACAAACAAATAGAAAAAAGATTTTTCAAGAATGCCCAGAGCACAATGCTCAGGAAATGAGGCAATTTTGTATCTGGATTACATTACCTGAAACAAAGCGAATAAAAGTTTAAAAAAATATTTATAAAAGCAGCTTATGAGATTACATTAAAAACAATTGCACCCACTTTTATTTAAGTGGAAATGGCCAACGCTCTGTTAGCAAAAACTAACGGTTAGCAGATGCCTTTTTTTTTTTAAATGTAGGATGCGCAATGAATAAAAAGGTTGTTTTATGGTATCTTTTAGGCTACTTACATAGGATCTTACAAGTCAACTCAGAGAACAACTAATCTTTTTAATAACATTTATTAAGGGTCTAATATTTATCCCATTAATTTATTTACTTTGATTTGAAGTTCTTATACCTGGCACTAAGTAATGTAATTGTAATCAAGCTGTGCAAGTACAAAAATAAGTTAAAACACAAATGAAGCAGCTTAGCACAACCATAATAAAACTGAGCTAACATTATAACAACCTAATAAGTTTCCTCCTCCTACAGACTGACTTGCCAGTGGACCTGGTTTGAGCGAAAGATTGAGGAAATTGAAAGCACAGCCACTAGTCTTTAGCTCCAAGGCAGGCAAATGTTCTCATATACAGACACTGGCCTGCTGGAGATGTGTTACTGCTAACTGCTAATTGACACACTAACAGTACTTAACTTTTAAATTTTCTATTTCCTCCTATTTTCTTCTTATGTTCTTATTTCTTTCATCTTTTAGAGTAAGCAAAAAAAAAAAAAAAAAAAAGAAAAAAGAAAAAAAAAAGAAAAAGAGCACAGCTAGTGAACAGAGGAGCCAAGTTCTTTGGATGAAGCTCAGTATTTTAGTCACTACATAATATTCTCTCTCACATTAAAGAGTGATAGCTTAATGTAAAAATCCTGAATTTTAAGCTCCATTAACTTGAAATCTTCCAGAAATAAGAACAAAACCCTTATCCCAAATAAAATGTATGCGGCTTCATAACAGTAAAATCTTCATTCCTGCACATGTTCAAAGTAGTAAACCATCACAAATTTCATTTTGTCACTAGCCCAGGATTCACTATTATTCTCTTCAAAATTCATGCTGGTGCAGTTTAACAGGATAATTTCCTTATTTTACTCAAAGCTTTATAAAACAAACTTTCATCAAATACCTGTTAGAAACAGCTCTAAGTTCTAGAATATTCTTTGTTGACTTACAGCTGAACAATGTATTTTTCAAAAATACAGTCATGGGGAGTTAAGGGATAAAAAGCATAACTAGGTCTAAACTATTATCAGCTTTAGCTACCTTCCATCAAAAAATAAGACCTTCCTCACTTCATAATAGAATCTTGTATTGCTTCTGCTTTGCAAGATTTGAGAGAATTGTTTTAGAAACGTAGATTTTTTGCTGAAAAGCCATAAGGAATTATAGCACAGTATAGTACAGTAAGACCTGAATCCACTGCAGTTGAACTAATAGCAGTCGTCTTCAGAACTACACAACAAAACTGATTCAAACCAATTTTCCAAATGCTTTAGAATATTCCTAAAATGTTCTTATGCGGCATATATGGTATATCATAGAACCATAGAATGGTTTGGGTTGGAAGGGACCCTTAAGGATCATCTTGTTACAACCCCCCTGCCCTGGGCAGGGACACCTCCCACTAGACCAGGTTGCCCAAAGCCCCATCCAGCCTGGCCTTGAACACTTCCAGGGATGGGGCATCCACAGCTTCTCTGGGCAGCATGTGCCAGTGCCTCACTACCCTCATAGTAAAGAATTTCTTCCTAATATCTAATCTAAATCTACCCTTTTTTAGTCTAAAACCATTACCCCTTGTCCTATCACTACACTCCCTGACAGAGAGTCCTTCCCCAGCTTTCCTGTAGGCCCCCTTTAGGTACTGCAAGGCTGCTATAAGGTCTGCCTGAGCATTCTTTTCTCCACACTGAACAACCGCACCTCCCTCAGCCTCTCTTCATAGGAGAGGTGCTCCAGCCCTCTGAGTATCCTTGTGGCCCCCCTCTGGACTCGTTCTAACACATCCATGTCCTTCTTATGCTGGGGACCCCAGAGCTGAATGCAGGATTCTAGGTAGGGTCTAACAAAAGCAGAGTAAAGAGGGAGAATCACCTCCCTCGACCTGCTGGTCAGGCCACTTTTGATGCAGCCCAGGATACAGTTGACTCTCTGGGCTGCAAGTGCACATTGCTGGCTCATGTTGAGCTTCTCATCAACCAACACCCCCAGGTCCTGCTCCTCAGGGCTGCTCTCAATCCATTCTCCACCCAGCCTGTATTTGTGCTTGGGATTGCCCCAGCCCAGGTGCAGGACCTCGCACTTGGCCTTGTTGAACTTCACGAGGTTCGCACAGGCCCATCTCTCAAGCCTGTCCAGGTCCCTCTGGATGGCATCCCTTCCCTCCAGCGCGTCAGCTGCACCACACAGCTTGGTGTCATCGGCAAACTTGATGAAGGTGCACTTAGTCCCACTGTCCATGTCACCAACAAAGATGTTAAACAGAGCTGGTCCCAGTACTGAACCCCAAGGAACACCACTTGTTATGATCTCCACTTGGACATTGAGCCATTGACCACAACTCTTTGAGTGTGACCATCCAGCCAATTCCTTAACCACTAGGTGGTCCATCCATCAAATCCATGTCTCTCCAATTTAGAGACAAGGATATCATGCGGGACAGTGTCAAATGGTTTGCACAAGTCCAGGTAGATGATGTCAGTTGCTCTTCCCCTATCCACCAATGCTGTAACCCAGTTGTAGAAGGCCACCAGATTTGTCAGACACGATCTGCCCTTAATGAAGCCATGTTGGCTGTCACCAATCACCTCCTTATTTTCCATGTGCCTTAGCATAGTTTCCAGAAGGATCTGCTCCATGATTTTGCCAGGCACAGAGGTGAGGTATATACATATACACAAGATGATTTGAAATGTCACAGTTTTCATTAGCATACTTTGGATCTAATCTACATAATGCATATACAGTTAGCTATGTACGTAAGCTTAACCATATAAATAATGAGAAACCACCCCCACAGGAACCAATAAAACTTTATAACAAACAACATATTTTTTCTTCTGCCCAGAGGAGTCTTATTTTTTCAGGTTGTGATGAAATTTGCCATGTTATATCTGTTGCTGTGCTGTTGCCCATCTCCATCCTATGGTGTCATGCACACAATGTTTTCATCAGGCTTAGCCCCACTGTTTAAATATATCTTTCATATTTAGCTTGTGTCCTCCCCCCCATTCTACCTTAGGTAATGGAGAGTTAGTTGGCATGCTGACATACAAACACAGGAAGGGAAGTCTTCTAGAGAGTTTAACTGGAAATATTCTTTATCAACATTCCCTGTAAATTAAACATCATTTATGCCCTCTTCCCATCTTCCACTCCTTAACATACAGAGAAATACAAAAATATGGTACTTAGCTATTGTACAGAGGGAGAGAATCTAACTTATTTCTTTCAAATAAACTTTATATCGTTCTTCATTTGGATGATACATCTCTCAGATAAATCTGTCAGCAAACAGTCACAACATCATGAAAAACTGGAGTGACTGATGAAGTTAACTGAGGCAACTTAGAAAATGCAGTGCAACACTCCTGATGTTGTATTATATGCTATGCAATATATATAGTGTGTGTATATAGATATATACACACATATATAAAAAAAAACATACAGTTAATTGCAGTTTTCCCTCAAATACGAGTGTTAGAAATTAAAAATAGAAATTTCCAAAACTACATGTTACTACAATGGTATGACAACATTAATCTTGAATGATGCAATCACAAGCACAGCAGGTCTTCCTAAACAAGAGGCAATAAAAACTTTATACTGCCTATTTTGTTGTGCAAATTAGCATATGACTTGAAGTGTTTAAGTGTGGATTAGTTTTATTAACTTACTAATACATTTAGGATGGTGTTTTTAGGCCCTAGAACTTTGGCACCCACCTCTCAATCTCTATTGAAAAAAGGCATAATACTTTGGCAGAAAGCACAGAATTCTGCCTGATACATGAGTAAGGTATTTATTACTGCCCACGAAAGCAGCATGATGAGACCAGAACTTCTGCCTTCACATAATGTCTGACTCCCACCTCCACACTGTTTTACCTTTGCCTAACACAAAGACAAAAAGCCAAAGAAAAGAATAAGACCCATGTAGGGCTAATCTTTGGTTCTCCAAGAAGACCTCTCCAAGTCTCTAGCTGGTGAGCTAGGAGCTCTCAGGCTGTATGTCCCTATCATTTTAATTACTTACGCTTCTTGCCATGCTTCTATGCTCTCTGATCCACTTTCAATTTGTCGGAAGACTTTATTGCAGCTTGTGACTGGAGCCAGTTTTTCTAGAATTGCTCCCATAGGTACAAAGGTAGTGAAAGACTTTGGAAGTTAATAGTAGGAGCAGAATGAAGAGAACTTTGCCCAATTTGTTGGTAATGCAGTAGCAAGTTGTACAAGGACACACTTGAGTGTCTCAAATATGAGAAGTGAAGTAGTTGTAACTTAATGAAGTTGTGATCTTTAACTTGCAACTATTCCCACTGACCTTCAAGCTTTGCTTTGTTAATTGATTTGTTAATTCTTTTCATATTATTACTATTATATAGCATTTAACAAATAAACATGGGAATCCGAAGTAAATCAAATTCATAACACAACCATGTTTCTCTCAAGACAAAACAGCAACAGCAAAGAACAATGAAAACGGAAGATGATATAAGATTCATTCTCTGCCATGTTTTCCTCTCTACTTTAAGTATCTTCTCTCCAGCTGTCTACTCTTCCTCACTGTTTAATCCCTTTAAAAGTTCCATGATAATTTAGATTTGTGGAAGAAGTTAAGATTTATCAAAAATAGCATTTATTAATCTTTTGCAAAAACATGTTACTTTAATGCCAATTTTCAAAAGATACAATCTCATTCAGCAAAGATTCAGTATAGCTGCATAAAAAAAACATATTCTACTTTTTATAACTAGCGTGCTGTATGAAATCCGGCAAGAAAAAACTAGCAATGTTTTTTACCTACAGCTCTCATTCAGTGAACAACTTAAAAAAAAACCATACTTCTCTGGCTGCTATTTCATCAGATCCCTGCACCTCAAGTACTTTTTTTTTTTTTTTCCCATAAGAGTCTGTAGAGTAAAGATGCATCTCATTAAATTCTTATACCCAGTACTGGCTGACAGACAAATGAATTGCAGTTATTTGATTTCTCTCTTCAGCAGTACACATAAGACAGAAAAAGAATTTTTCAGAATTTTTCCACTAAGCCGTTATTCCGTTCTTTCTTATTATAAACTTTGACTATGAAATGAAAAGAAGAAAAAAAAAATGATTTTTTTTTGCAAAAAACTGTATCTTGGCTGAATTAAAACTTAAAATAAATGACATCATTAGATGCCTTGGAAGATCACTATAATTTTCTTATAGTTTATGATCAAAACACCAGGTGCTTCTGCAATGTTTTTCTTTAAATTTTATCAGTATTTTAATATGGGAAAATATTGTGATACTCAGCCCTAAGAAGTGCTTTTTTATGAAATCTGTTTGGCTTACAACCCTTACTTCCTTAGAAAACACTGAGAAGTTAGAGTAATGGAACAATCCCTATGACAATCTGGTGCTGAGAAAGTAATACTGAGGAACAGGAAGAACTGGTCGCTAAAAGGTTAGATCTTAATTAATTTCAAACGTTTTACACACTTAACTTGATTCAGCTGTGGTGTATAATCCTTAAAATATGAATATTTACCGATTGATTTTTAAAGATGCCCTAGAAGTCCGCCAGTTGCTTTCTCTTCCGCCACTCCAGTAACTTTAAGAACTGCAATTATTTTGACATTTATAACCAGGAATGAATGTTAAATGATCTTACCTGTACACTTGTAGTCTGAGGCTACTCCCTTAAGACCAGCATCAAACACTGATATTTCTACCTTCTGTTTTCTGTGGTGGCAGCTGAGGAGCACAGAGGGCTGTGACACAACAAGGTAGAGAAATGGTTGCAGCTCTATGTCACCAGTTCCCCTGCGACCAGGCTGCCGAACAATAGTTATACCAAGGGCTTGTCGAGCAGATGACCTTGTGGAAGCATGCAGACTTTCCAGTGACAAAAGACCTGGTTTTCTTCCAGTAGGCAGGGGAATGTTACTGTTTAAAAGATCATCTGCTGTGACAGAGGAAATACATGGCTGACTGGGCCTCTGGGTATCATGGCTGCTACCTGAGCCTGCTTCTGGAAGGTTCAAGGAGCTTTTGCTTATTTTCTCACCATCTTTCTGGTCTTGTGGTGATTTTGATTTAGGTAAAGCAGCGCATGAGTAAGTCATCAAGGAGATCCGACTTGCCGTAACAAAAATGTCAAAAGGGATGAAATTGAGGTTCTTCACAATGGAGGACTGGCGGGAGGGACGGGCAATGCGGTGCTGGCTGGTACCACTGTGCTGCTCAATCTGAACAATTCTGATCTTAACGCTGTCACTGCCAATTCCGCTGTCCTGTGCCCCACTGTAACGTGAAGAAGTCTCAACTGTTCCTCCATCAGATACATCCATTTTTTTCTGCTCTTGTCTGGAAACCTGTGAAGGAAAATATTATATTAACTTATGGTATCTATATCCCAACTGTTTCCATTTCAGTGGCAGCAAACAATCACTATATAAACATGATGTCAAAAAAGAGAATTATAAAAAATATCTGCCAAGTTAACTTTAACACAGTAATCACTCATGAAAACACAGCAGGTGTCTGTTCCAATGAAATGATGACTCACAACAGATGATGTGCCAAAAGAACATGTGAAGGAAAAAAATAATGATTTCTAGGCTTAAAATTCATTTTTAAAAAAACTCGTTCTTTATACTCTAAAGATTCTACAAGAAATTTATGGCTTAATATGAAACCATATCTCTGTGAAGGAATACATTGTAAATAAAAAGCCCAGTCATAATTATTTTCTAGTTTTGAGCACTGATGGTCAAGAAGTCCTCTTTGGTACTAAAATATTTTACTGTGATTACACGAACTAGAATGCAATATTAATCTACTGCAAAATCACAAAAACACGAAATGGAAATTGTAAGTTGAAAAGTGTAAATATTATACTGTAGAACGAATATTTTTCTTAGAGTTATGGAAATGACAGCTGACTTATATAAAACACCAAAGCTGAAGGAAACGTCACACAGTACCTACAGACTGCCCCTGTGATGGGGTATGAGTTCTTAGCTTACCAAGAATACGTAATCCTGGCTGTGACATCCACAGGGTTTCAGGTGAGAAATCATTGCATATAGAAATATTTCAAAAAGAAAACATACACCACTGAATAAACAGTAAAAAGAACTTCTATTGTAGAAAGTAAAACAGTGAAACAAAACAAATTTGCAGGGCTCACTATCCAGGAACAGGATAGTACCAAGAGACAAAGATACCCAAGACAAGGCGGTTCTTCAGGAAGCAAACACTTGTTTGAGCTTGAGAACAAGGTGGGGACCATATATGCAAAAATATTTGGAAAAAAACCTGCATAAAGTCAATAATAATAATAATAAGAACAACAACAATAACGACAATGATGTAAGACCAACTCCTGTGACTCATGTGGAGTTTAGAGTTGTATACTGCCCTCGATAGCTTCCACAGCAAAACTAGCACTTCCATCTGTGCTGCCCAGAAGAAATGTTTCTGCTCCACTTAGTATGAGTTAACATAAGAAATGCCCTACTCAATTAGATGCATGATCCATCCAGCCCAGTACGATGTTTCTGACAGCACTAGGAGGAGACCCTATCGAGAGAGACTGGATGCTGACCACTTATGGCAATTTGTTCCCCTTCTACTCCCTAAGCATCCATAGCTGCTGCATTCGGGATGCCAGTGGGTACCTGCCTGTGTAGTCCTTTTAATGACTCTTTCTGGACTTCTTGTCGATGATTCATCCACTTCCTTTTTGAATATGCTGACACTGTCTGGCCTCCACAACCTTCTGGGGCATTAAATTTCAAAATTTTTCTTCAGTTTAAACTAATCTCCCACTAGTTCTAGTCCCCGATTTTTTGTAGTTTCATGTTCAGCTTTGTCATTGCTGTTATGACTTCATAAACCTTGATCATATCCCCCCTCAGCCTTCTCCTCTCAGGATGGGAGAGTCCCAGCCTTTTGAGTCTCTCCTCACAAAGCAGCTGCTCCAGCACCTTTAATCATTTTAGTTTCCCCTCTCTGACCTCTCTAATTCCATTATGCACTTCTTGAGTACTCTATACAGTATGCAAGAAGTGGGATCACTACGGTTTTATATAGCAGCAAAATGATGCCTTATGTCTTGCTCTCAATCTCCAAACTGATTATGTCCAATATTTTGCTGGTCTTTTTTTTTGGCTGCCACTGCACGCTGACTCAACGATTTCATTTATTTTTTTTTCCAGGACCTACTTCAACAATTTCTTTTTATCTTCTCCACTCCAATGAATCTTTGGAAAGGGAGATATAAACTAAGGCAAAATATACCTTAACTTCCATTTGAAAAATGTAATCGTGAATTAAAAGTGCTTGTAAAATTTATCAGCAACAACAGAAATGAAGGACAGTGAATTACTGAATTTCTTCAAATCTGGTCTTTATACAGCAGTATATGTAGATTCTATACATACGGTAGAAATTAGGTGGTTGGGGAAGTTAAAGAAAAGCTGCTTTTTTAAAGGGTCCTTTACATTGTACTTTCTGAAACAAAGGGAGTAAATGCTCCCCCTCTTTCTTTAAAGGCATGACCATACTAGAGAAAAGTGTAGCAGAGGAAATCCTAAAACAGAACCATTAACTAGCTGAGCTTTTCTTTGAAAAGGTTTTTGCCAGCTCTGGTTACAATCTTTTCAGATTCACTCATGTACATATTTTTCAAATAACCAATAAACTTCCTCGTGGCTGATTTCTATGACAGACTCATATCACTGACTTGTAAAAGTGATACCACTTTTAATGCAGCCTCTGTAAAAATAACTGGAAACCATTCTAATGAATTACTACGTTATAAGCCAAGAAACTGTGACTCCTCCTGATATCCTAGCAAAGTTAGACTATTTACACCTCAGCCTCTCTGTCTGGTAAACCATAAAGTGCTTTGTCCATATCCTGTACTGATGGTACTTTCAA
This sequence comes from Anseranas semipalmata, assembly GCA_013399115.1. Lineage (NCBI taxonomy): Eukaryota > Metazoa > Chordata > Aves > Anseriformes > Anseranatidae > Anseranas > Anseranas semipalmata. Next base: position 301,757 of record VXAA01004026.1, on the reverse strand, counting down.
AATGGCGTAGATGGATTTATTGTTCATGCATTCAGGGCAAGCAAAAGGCAGAAGGGATGGGGTTGTGGAATGATCTTGCCATATCATTTCATGGAAATACTGCCTAAAACGAAGCAGAGGGCATATGCTGTTAAACCCAGCAGTTCTTAATTGCTCCAAAGCCTTCAATTCAGCACTATGAAAAATCTGTTTATAGAGTACAGTTGTGCACGGAAATACACTCTTATGGCATTACATGGTATTCTCTTGTTTTCCTCTATGCAGCAATAATTTCTACACACAGCTGACATTTAAGTTATACCTGACTTTGCCAGAGAGATTGAAAACAGAATGTCAGCCACTAAATGGTAATCTTCCAGAGAGAAAAGCATTGCATATATACAAGTTTGTGAAGGGAGAAAGCATCCTACTTCTGTTTTCTGAATGGATCCTCTCTTCTCACACCTAAGTAGATTTGACTTAAAGCCTAGCTCTTTCTTCTGCCTTGCTTTATAACTAAGTATTTATTAAATGTGCTCGTCTGTGTGAAGCACCTCAAGGAAGGTAGGAAAGTAGCTCTACCCCCATCCCCATTCAGACCTTAGTTTTCCTGACTACTCTAAGTCTGCTGCAAGGGTGCTAATTGGTCCCAACTGCTGAGTTTCCTGTTCTGTGGACACTCAACTAAAAGAATTACTGAGACCCCCAATCAATTCACACAGGTCACTGAACAGCAGTCAGATGGTAACTTCTGCTCAGTACTAAGCGGCATGGAATACGAACCAGTGCCGAAAAGGTAAAAAGCACCATATCCTATTGCAAATTTCCATGCCACCCAGTTCCATAACTAAACTTTGACTTATTCATTATCTTACCATACATATTATAAAGGTTGGAACAAGTGAGAAATTATTTGCAAGACAGCTTTTTAATAATATTACTATGTACAAAATAAAGGTGCAGAAGTACCACTGGAACTTTTTGCATCAATTTCTGCTAGGTAAGCATCAAGCCTTCTCCCAAGCTTCACGGTTAACCTGAAAGTATGCCTAGTAATAAACCCGGGCATCATTTAGGTATTCCTCTAATGGGATAGGAGACGAGAGGGAATGACTCTCGGGATAACTCCTCCAAGAAGATTTTTTGTTTTATTATGGAATAAATGGGCCAATACTTTAAAGATGTCAAGAACAGCAATATCAGCTTGCTGTTAGCAAATGTAATGGTAACATTTATCATTGGGCTGTATTATATCAATTCTCTTACTCTTTACATAACCCATTTAAAATGAACAATAAAAGTTTTCTTTAATTAGCTACTGGTGTGCATTAACATGATCATGATTAAACCATAAAAACCAACTGTACATTACTCTGGTCCCCTATCCCATGTGTTTTAAATTATTTTAGTTGAAAATGTACTTTGAGTCCTTTTTAAAAGTTCGACCTTCTGCTTTCAGAGAATTAAATGCATATTACTGTAGTGGAGAAGATAATGTTTCAGACCTCCAGGCATATATTAAACACACTGGCAGCACATTAGACAAAATGCTTTACTTATTAGATACTTCCTATTCTAAACAGTGTCATCAAAGGCTAAAAACAAAATCCATATAAAAGCTGCACAATGCTTCCACACAGAACCTGTGCCAAAATCCCTGTACTTTCCAACTAATGAGGAAAGGATGTGTACTCTTAACATATGAATGTAAGATTTTCCAAGCATTCACTTTAGGAAACAGGACTATTGATTCCACATGGCTTATGTTAAATGAAACTGTATTGGTAAAATAACCTTTAAGATATCTGGCATGATAACTATAATTAAACAGTATTCAAAGGAGTAAAACAAAAGGGAATTTGGTTCCACAATGGCTAATTAAAATAAAATGAAAAAACACAGCATGTCATCTATCAAGATAAATTGTTATTGTTTAAGAACTATTTAAATACTGTTAAAATATACTTTTAGATAAAATCTGAAAGGACTGGAAAAATATTTGTGGCTTAAAAATGGATAGTTTGGCGAAGAAAAAAGTATAGGACGCTGAAATTTTATGCTGAGATAATAGCTTTAAAGCTTTGAGCATAACCAGATGGTACTTAAATCAGAGGAATTCTACAGTTTCACTGTCAGAATGAGTTGCAATATGGAAAGGTTTTCAATAGCTAGAAAAAACATGTCAAGATGATAGTTTACTTAGATCACTTCAGTGCATTTTCTCGTCTTTTCACAGTTATATATCCTATCAATACTAGACACCATAGGAAAGGTGTTGAAAGCTCCACTAGTAGCTAGGGAACTGCGGCTAATTCTTCCTTTTCATGTGTTGAGATAGGTAACTTTACTAGCTTAACCCCTTGAGTTCAATAGGGCATATGACATATATATCTACCTAGTGAAAGAGCATGGAAATAGCATGTCCTGTAGAACACACACTGAGAAGTACATCACAAAATCTAGGGTAAACAGATTTGCTTTACAAAATTGGCAAGCAGTCCCATCTGAGGTCAGTGCAACCTTAGCTAGGTAACTCTTATTTATTTTCTATTTCTGATAAAAGTCTTCAGATGGTAGAGACGTCTTCAAAGCTTTCAATCCATAGAGAGGCAATAAAACTATCAAGGTCAACACAAAAACTAATACTTTAGACCAGTAATTAACACATTTTCCAAATCACAGAATGGTATTTTACAACAATTGACAATTTTTTTTTTGTTGTATTTTCACTTCCCTAATCTCTCAAGAGTTTTCAACAATAACAAATGTAAATATGTGCCAAGTTTCACTGTAAACCTTTCTATCAGTTTTATTTTCTTTTACTGGTACTTTACTGCACTTTACAGACTAATTCTCTAATTAATAGATCAACCGTAAGCAATATAATCTTTGGAAGTGCAACTGCTCTAGATCAAAAACATCTACATCTGCATAATTTTTCCAGCTTCTCATATTAATTATGGTTATATAATGGCACTATTGAAGTAAAATTTCCAGCCTTCAGCATAGCCATTCCTTAACTCTGATCAAAAACCTTCAGCCAATCATGAGATCATTCTTCACATTACATAAATTATGGAAAGAGTCACAAGTGTGAAACCACAGAATCAAAGTGCCAATCACATCTGGTACATCACTGTGACATGTGACCTAGTTTTATTTCTCTTGCTAAAAAGTAGTAGTATTTTCATGGAAATAAAAATCCTGCCTACCACACAAACTGAGCTACAGAAAAGGAATGTGTTCTATTTTTTTTTCTGTTGTGCTCAAACTGGAATTACAAAGAAAGCACTGTGTATTTTCCTTTTGGATTTATTATTCTACATACTTCATCTACTTCATCAAAGATTCTCCAACAGTATATGAATTTATTTGACGTACTATTGTTTTCTACAGATCTATTTTTTGTTAACTTGTTTACTACATTGTTCTACTGAACAATTTTATTTTGATTTCAATATGAATTATATGAATGACTATAATTCTGACCACTATCAAAATTATTTTTTAAACTGACACATTAATCTCACATGGAAAATATAATGTAATACATACATAAAAACATTTTGGACTACTAAACTACTTCTGGTCTAATAAAGTTTCTCTTAAGTCTTAATTTAAAACTTCAATCCTGCAGTTTCATATAGACAAATTGCTTGTACTTATATCAATGTAACAATGCAGAAAGAGTTCTGTATCCAAAACTTTCCTACAAAAAGGGAACTATTAAATCAAGTCAAAAAGAGGCAACAAAATATCAGAAAATTTTAAAATAGTTTATTTCATATAAAAGTAAAATTATTTTTTTCACTAAGGAATTTTCTTTTTAACCAGAATTTGCTGTAAAATAAATTAGGCAAATTTTAAGTGTAATGGTGTATATGGTCTCACTGACCTACAGAACTCTTCCTGACAGGAATTTTCAATTTTAGTTTTCACAGTACTGCAGGAATTATGTGAAACATGTGATGGCAAGGAACAATATAAATGCAGCTTCTCTGTGTAATGTTCTTCCAGCTCTTCAAAACTAGAGTAAGAGGCTACATTCTGTTAAACACTGATCCAAATATTCATAAATCAAAGCTGTGCTAAATGTTCCAACTGTAACATGGTTATATGCAAATGCTAAATCCTTTCTAACTCCAACAGAATTATTTTTTTAATCTTAATACAAACAGTATGTTTATTATGCTATACTATTAAAGGCCAGTAAGGACTTTTGTGTTCAGTTTTTTTTTTTTTTTTTTGAACGTGCACTTTCAAATTGAAAAGACTAGGCTGAAATCTGGCAGAATTCTTTGTCAAACAGTAATTTTTCCTTAATTTTTTTACTGAAAGTATTAGCTTTTTGTGTTATTTTTTCAAATTTAATTACAGAATTTTTAAGTTCTTGTCTTTGCTTTTACATGAAAAACATCTGGATTAAAACAAATATACATATTTACTTTAGATGTGATGAGTGTTTGTTCATTTTTGCACATTCTTTTTTTTTTTTGGTTAAGGCCAAGAAACAATGTTTTTCCATGGGAGTCTGCTTATATACTTCACTTGGACACATTTAAAAAAAAAAAAAAGCAGTTGAAATTTCAGCTTGATTTTGCATGACATTCTCTAACATTTCACTATTAAGATTTCAATATAAGACTGTAGTTGTACCAGTCTCTGTTTTGGATCACATTTCCATGCAGAAAGATTACTGAACTAAATTGTGGTTTAGTGTTGATCTGATCTTATAGAAAGAACTTTGTCTCACCGAGCTAACTGAACATGTCACCAGGCTGAATTACATTCACTGGTGTGCCTAAGTATGTTGTAAAAACAACAATGTAACAAACAAACAACAACATAACAAAACCCAAAGACATGCCATTTTAAGTAATTAAGGCTGCAGTTTCACAACAGAAGGATTGTTCTCAAACACTAGAGAAAGACCAGTTACGTAATTCAGAGTCCACTGTGGCTGCATAAACAGGTCTGCCATCAGAATTGGCACATCACAGCCTGTGGTGGGATTTTTTTAAGTGGTGTTGCCCCTGGCCAGTCCTGGGAAATCACAGCACGACTGGGTGGGATTAGGTGCAAAAAATCCTGGGTCCTACACACTGATGTTTTCTTGACCAGATGTTCCAACATGGGTCAAAAACTTTCTCATGTGATGAGGATGTTTGAAGTAAGAACTCAATGAACAATTTTTAGATTCAAGAGTTTAAATCATTTAAGAATACTAAATACGGAAATATCTGATGATTCAGTGTTATGACATCCGGAGATGAGAAGTTTAACAAAGTTATTTACTCCCATTGGAGTAAATTGGAATATTCTGCCTTTGACTAATATTCAATGTTCTGTAAAATAAATGAAAAGACGTGAGACCAGATGCCAAATACCATAGCAGTGATTCAAAGCAGGATTCAACAAAGCCTCAGAATACTAATTTAAGCATTGTTTTCTAGGATAGGATGAATGAGTGTATGAACAATGAAATTAGTCATTACTGTAACACAGTAAAGTAACTTGTTAGTTGGCTATCATAACATAGAATCTACCTGCAGACCCTTAATCAAATAAGCATACAGCCAAATGAACTATCCCCAAAATCAAATGCTACAATCTTTTCCTTCAGATATATCAGAGCCTTTATATTTTTTGAGCATCTTAAAGACAGTTAAAATAACTAAAATCACAGCAGATTAGAAGATGCTGCGTACAAATGTTGCCCAAGTCAACAAACTTCCTTTCACATTATTTCCAGTAATGTCAGACTGAGTCAGACTACATGCCACAAGCAGAAAAATCCACAGTACAGCAATCTCCAGTGAGAAATATCCAACTGCTGGCACACGATTGCTCACAGAAACGTGTGCTGGGATGTTGAGTGCCTAAGGTTTTAAAGCTTCCAGATGTCTGGAAAATTATCTTTTTTCCCTTAATATTTTTTAAGGTTGTTACATCTCACATGTATCAAGCCAAATACACTTGTACCTAGCCCAATGTTTGACTAAATTATGTTTCAATTTGTGTAGAGTACCTTACAAAAAGACTTCATGGGGAAGTAAAGCACAGAAAGTGCCATATGAACTAAAGTCCAGGAAATTAAGAGTTCCAGAATACTGTTAATTTGGTCTAGGCCATCACAAAATATCCTCATTTTTAGCAAGCTGTTTATCATGGCCTCAGTGTGCAATTACATGTCAGACTGAATTCGTGTCTCCTCATTTGAGCCTAGTATGATTGTGTAAAACTGCCAGTTCAGGGTCTTGAAGCATCCAAAATAATTCCAGGAAAAAAATAATCCTGAGAAAAAAAAAAAATGTACTTGTTTTTGGCGTGTTCTATTTTGGGCACAGGCTCATTGTACTATGACTCAAGAGGAGAAGGACTGGTTGTGGCAGTCCAATTTGGAATCACTTAATTAGCCTCAAATTAGCATCCTAAATTGTGCCCTCCAAACTTCCTTAAAAATAATTAAAATAATAATAAAACCAACCAAACAAACAAAAACAATTGTAATATTGGAGCAGGAACAAAAGGTGAGAAACACAACTCTTGCAGGTCCACTTCAGGAGAAGATACATGGAACTACATCTTCAGGCTTTTCTGACTGATCAAGTCTGGCAGTCTTCCAAGTGCCATCGCCTCCTTGGTGCTATGAAGCTGGCTTCAAATTATCCAGAGCTCAAATCATGCTGAGATTTGACTTTATACCTTACTGGAAAATCAACTGAGAATTATTATGAAACACATCCTGCAGTAGTCTGCCATTTTCAAAGCTTCTAACCGCAGTGCTAAGATTTCATTAGAACCATCTAACGGTGGGCTGATGATGACATTAAAGAAAAGAAGTGGGCCTGAATACAAACACAAGTTTTGTTCTCTTACTGAAAAACACTTTTGGCCTTTACCTGCTTCTATATGACATTATTACGGCATATTATAGCAAAGATGCAAAAAGACTGCAGATTATTACTGAATATTATTTATATACACTTTTTCATAAAAAGAATGTTTTTCCAATTTTGGGCCATGAAGTTTCTGTTGGTTCACTAAGAACGGCTGCTTTCTTCTGTTTTTTTCCTGGTTGTTGAAGCTTATTAAAATACTTTCTTAAATACTATTCCAAGTATTATTGCTCATTTATGCAACTGCTATAGTGGCCATGTAGAAAATATGCGTTGTTGTAAATGTAAATGCACACAACATAAAACCAATATAACTATGATTCATATTTTCAAAGTATTTGTGAGGTGCTGCCTTAAAGCTAGCGTTCCAAATAGCCTCCAACTCTTCCGCTCTATAGGCCATACAAGGTATTCCTTTCTGAAGACAATTTTTAAACTGTTGGTTCTCGTTTCTAGTACTGAAAAAATAACTTTTGAAAAGCAAGCTCAGGATGGTTCATCTTCAGGAATCTCCAGACAGCTTATACAAAAGATGGACAGAACTGCCTTATTTATTCAACACATGGTAAAAAATGACATTTATGAATGTATTTTGAAATGTTCATCCTTTATTGTACTGTTATAGAATATTTATCAAAAGCAATCTTTAAGGAGGTATCTTAGCATTTTCCGTTTGTCTATAAAGCCTTTTTAAGACACCAAACCTGCAGTACATGCAGTGATATGACACAGCTATGAAATTTTACTCAAATCTTTCATCTATAGCAAAATAAAAGTTAAGGGGAAGCACAAAATTAATAAATGGAACAAAAAAAACAAACCCAACACATAAGGGATCAATGTTCTGCTTGAGTTACTGCATAATTACTAACAAGCTTTAAATGCGTACAGAGATAATATGTACTCATATTTAAATTATATATACAAATATATATTACACAAATGTATATCTTTTATTTTAAAATTAGTTTTCAATTTTACAGTACCTACTGGAAAATTCTCTATCAGACTGTAGCACTTAAGAACCTGGGGAACTTGCTACTGAGTTCAGATTCTGCTTGCTGAGAAATACACAAGGAATAGTTTAAACAGTTAGGATGTGCAACGTAGACAAGCTAAATTTCTGACCTATATTATTTTGTTAGCTGGGCCAAATTGATCCTTGGCATAAATCCACTTGCTGTGATGGGTTCATCACGGACAAATCTGGACAAACACTCAATGGAGGCAACCAACCCACACCAGCCTATTGAGAAATTACTTTTGTACAAACACCAAGGTGTTCAATGTGTAATAAACATTTATCTGGGGAAAACGCCTTATTGCCAGATATAATGAATTTTATGAAACTCTGGGAGATTTTCAAAAAAAAAACAGACTATCTCCCAGTGAAAGACAATGATAGATGTGCAAAAAAGTTATTTGTGATTCCAAATCTCTCTTAGTTTCTTTTCTCCATGTTTTGGAATCCTGAGAATCACCAGAAATGATTGATCTTCATCAACAGAATTTTGGAGACCAGATTGCATATTCCAGTAGGAAACCAAAGCAGACATACAAATTACTGCAAGATCACTGGTGAGCTAGTCCAAACACACATACCTAATAGTTATGCGAAAAGAAGATGCCTAACTTCCTAAAATACTACTTTAATTCACTGTTCTTCAGATGAGTTTGATGAAATCTGTAGGCAGGATCCCTACTTAGTAAAGCTAACAGATTTTTCAAATCACACACCACCTAGGTTGGAAAAGACCTTCAAGATCACCAAGAACAACCATCAACCTGACGTTTCCATCACTGAACCATGTCCCTCAGTGCCACATCAACACGTCTCTTAAATACCCCAGGGATGGGGACTCCACCACTTCCCTGTGAGGCCCGTTCCAACGCTTGACTGCCCTCTCCATGAAGAAATTCTTCCTAATGCCCAATCTAAACCTCCCCTGGAGTAATTTAGACTGTTTCCTCGCACTATCATTTATCACCTGAGAAAAGAGACCAATACCCTCCTCGCTGCAACCTCCTTTCAGGTAGTTGTAGAGAGTGATGAGGTTTCCCCTTAGCCTCCTTTTCTCCAGACTAAACAATCCCAGTTCTCTCAGCTGCTCTTCGTAAGTCTTGTTTGCTAGCCCCTTCACCAGCTTCATTGCTTTTCTCTGCACATGCTCGAGCAACTCAATATCCTTCTTGTAGTGAGGGGCCCAAAACTGAACACAATATTTGAGGTGCAGTCTCACCAGTGCCATCCATGTACAAGGGGACGATCACTTCTCTAGTCCTGATGGCCACACTATTTCTGATACAAGCCAAGATGCCATCGGCCTTCTTGGCCACCTGGGCACACTGCTGGCTCATGTTTAGCCAGCTGTCGACCAGCACTCCCAGGTCCTTCTCTGCTGAGCAAGCTTATTTTTATGCATTCTCTATTTTACCCACATTCCCAATAATTTGAAAAAGTTGTCACTGTTCATTTCTGAGAATACCCTACCAAGTCACTATTACTCCTATACTTTGATGGAGAGAGAGCTAAAATTAGTGGAGATCACAGGAGTAGTACAGAATGAAGCTTTCAGTTCTGATTCATGCAATGAGTCACAGGTAGTCTGGGGAGAAGGTACAGTGTCAGTTAAATGACATGAGTTGGAAATACCGGCTAGAAACAAGTACTGAAGAAAAAATTCAAACATGAAAGGTTATTAAGCAAAAATATTAGCTAGCATAGCAGAAACACCAGTTACATACTATGTATAGCGTTACGTTCTTCCCTCTGAATAGGTACGGGTGGCCACTTATCTGCAGAAATAAGTTCAGAGCAATTGGAAATGGCTGCAAACCTGAATTTGGTTCAGTAGATGTTATTAGTATCACATGCATGACTCATATCAGCATCTATCACAATTATAATCTATGATTTCACTGTTTGATATAGCAACTGGTGACTCAATCAGCTGCAAAAATGTACAAATGGAAATATTTTCCTGCTTTTTAATCTTCTCCATACTCACCAAAAACACTCTGTAATGCAAGTCAGGGAGACAACTGCCTCTACTATCTAAACAGGAACACAAATAGTACTGGATTTCATCATATAGGACATGGAACCTATACATGTACTTTGTGGGCCTTGTAAGGCCCCCCTTATTCAAGGGGGTAAGAAGGAAGCCCAGACACGGTGCTGAAGATTCATTGCTCTCAGTCCTAAAATGTAGTTCACTGCAATTTTACTATATTAGCTTTTGTGGAAGATGGCAGAATACATCAAACACACATAAAGAGCTAGGCTCTTAATTATCCTTCCAGTCTGAACTGTGTGTGTCTGGGAAAGAACAATATTACATTCTCTGCCCCATTCAACAAATGTCCAGTGCAACATTTAAATGTTCAAGACTAGTGAAAATTATTATTACTGAAACAAGTGAACTTCCCTGCAAGCAGGGCATAGCACAAAAATAAATTGTTGGGATTCAGATGGGCTCAGAAACATTAACAAATTAGACACACAGTTATTGTCTTTATAGTTATAGCTTAAAAAGATATCAACTTTTTTGTTTTACAAGAATCTTTTGCTAGTACCAGAATTGCTCATGTTCTTACACCTCTTAATTGGAATCCTATAAAACAGATAACCAACAAAATTTTCTTTTTCTGTTGAATTTAGTCTGAAGGAATGATGAGGCAGCATGACAACCTTTGTCAACTGACCTCATGAATTTTTTCTCTAAAGCTCACACAGTATACAAATCAGAATAAACAATTTTTCAGCTAGTCAAAATATATTTTATTTATGCAAAAGATGAAAATTAACAAAGCTATGATTCCTGGACATATTCCACAGATATGGAAGAATAGGTTCCCAAACCTCTGTTGTGCTAAGCATCCCAGTGAAGGCCCACGTAATCTCAGAAAAAAATGATGATAAACATGGTGAAGATGTTAATATCAGGGAATTATTATTTACTATTGGAAGCCCCGCTTGAAGTTCAAACCATATTCTTCCATTCAAAATACCTATTTTGAATGCAGCCATCTCAAAATTTCAATGGTGTAACTGTGAATATAACTTGTCCAACATTGCAGGGGGATGAATGAAACTCTACAAAGTAATTTAAAATATGTTAAAAAAAATCTGCTTAGATTCAAAGCATAAGCCTAAATTGCGCACATCTGCAAATTCCAGATTAACACACAACTCAAAGCACTTGTTCATGAGAGATTTTCATTGTGCATGTGTGCGCATGTGCTTATCCACGTGTGCATACATTCTTTTGAGTATTCCTCATGTGTTTTGTCTTCCTATCTGCAAAATGGACCATTCTTTTAAGATTTACTATTTTAGGGTGAATTTACTTTAGTCTCTTGTCTCTTTTTCACTTTGTTGAAAAAAATACTTCTGCACTGAAGAGTCTTAGTAACAAAGTAAATTCACAGCCATTTTCCCAATATATGAATGCATCTAGGTTTCTACTGGAACAAAAATGTTTGCTTATAGGATGTATAAAAAAAGTACTGCACAGCCCTTCGAAAAGATCCCTCTCTGCTGTTTTTGGCAACAAAATCAAGCGATGAGACAAAGCTTCCTAACAATGAAAACAGGGTATGGCAATGACTCAAGATACTGGCAAGGACTTTATTTTGATAGTGTCCTTGAACTAACCAAAGACCACTTTATTCTCAGGAAAACATCCGACAAGTGGCTATGGGGGATTCCAAGTACTGGTAAAGCTACCAGGAAAATGATGCAAGTATTATTCAGCTATTCCAGCTAAGGGTTTTTATTGGCAATCTCAGGAAGTTACACTTCTTAGCACTCTCTCTGACACTATCAAGCTACAAGTTTACTTTTAAAACTTTATGAACAGAACAGCCCAATGACAAAAATGATCAGAAGATGGCCATCTATTGTCATTTATATTTCAAAACATTTGGCCACTCCACAAATTTTAAGTACTGCATTAAAAGCAAGATGCCACAGAAACCAAAATAATGTCCATGTATACACGGACCAGCAAAAAGTCTGTCTTCATCTGAACTCCTTACAAGTCACTCTAGCAAAGAGAACAACTTGGTTCAACAGAAATTGTAAAGCAAGAATCTAATGCAAGAACCTTACATCTACTTTTAACAGAGATGGGGAAAAACTTTTTTGCCTTCCCAAGGGAGGAGTCCTCACTAAATTTTTCTCAGTTGAAATGAAAACCTATTTCAGATTCACCAGTCAGTATGCAGCAAGACCGTTTACAGATTTTCAAAATTAGTTTCTTTTTAGTCTGTGCCTTTCATTCAGTGTGAATAATCTGTATTAGGTACAATTTCAGCATTTCTCGAATAGTGTCCATATATAATATGAAGTAAGATTCTGCTGTATTGCACACTATTAGACTTTTCGTATCTTCTCAACTGTAGGCACACTGTGCCAAATCCTAGCCACAGTGAATACAAGCTCAAGTGTTTGTAAGCAAACGGAAGAAGTGTTTCTTTTCAGGGTTTGGAAAAGACACAAAGCAATACACTGGGACTCAGAAGAAGTACTTTATCCAGCTCCTGTGATTTTCATTTGTGACCTTACTATTTATGCTCAGATCCCCCACTTGACAGGGAGAAATAGTAGTATTTCCAAACAAGAAAGGGGATCCTATGAGAATCTGTTAGCCATGGGTGCTGTGCTCAAACTATAAGAAAACACAGGAACAAGGTGTGTCTCCTGCTCTGAAAGTATGGGGGGAAAGAAGACAAGTTGAAACGTTGTCCTCATCTCTGCTCTCTCCCCACTGTTCACTTGCTTCTCAGTTATATGCACAAAGATCAAGAAAAGCAAAGACTGTGACATTCAGGGTTTCTGCACATACACTAAAGCTACTTCTTGTTTAGAGTATGAATACATGAAGACAGTAGGCCTTTCCTCATTCTGAATAACAGACAAATGCAAAACAATATTTTTGTATCAAAGAAAAATGTCTTCCTTCAGCAAACAAAGATTAATTTTAAATTTATCATACAACATAGAAAACTACAGGCAGCCACAAGGAAAAAAAAAAACATGAGGGCAACAATTACTCCACCTCAAAGGAAAGAAAGACTTTGTTAGGTGTCAAGGTATTTGGATTTTAAGTTTACTAAAATCTTTCTTGACATAAGAGAACTCTCATGCAATTTAAACAATTAAATCTACTTACTACCCAAGTGGATAAGATTAATCTCTGGAACAACTTAAACTAAGAAAATGAAGTTGTATGTAGTGCAAATTTTGTCCATGAATTCTATGCACATGTATGTCTCAAATGTGCTAATATATTACACACATCTTCATGTTATTATATATTTGGAAAAAAGCATGCAGGCATCCATTTATCTCATACAGCTTCCTTTCACATTGCAAGGTTTCAAGTCTTTAGCATGAGCAGAAATAGGAAACATAGCTCACCTTATATTTAAACATTTACCATCTTACAAAGTCCTCCAGAATACAGATTTTCAGATTTAGATGAGACTGATTCATTGGGAATTCTTTAAATTGAATCAATTCTGATTATATATATATATATATATATATTTAGTTTAAAACACTATAAAAATTATTAAACTGCAATATGGCTATAGCTAATCCTGTTCAGCATACAACTGGTTGTAAATGGCCCAAGGATACCACTGCAGATCAGACTCATGCAAATTCACTTGAGGAACTAGTAAACACCACTTAATTCTATCCAATGAAATAATTTGGATTTGTTGAACATCTTTGCATCTATTTGATCTTATATAAATAGAAGGCTATTTTCTTTTATGTTTAAACCCACTACTGATAAAAAAGAAATTTTATTCATACGAGTATTCTTGTCACTCTTTAAGCTGTATGAAAAGCTCTTGAATTTCTGCTAGAACAGGCACATGAGTTCTTGAGAAAATACCCACAGTTGTTTCCTGCCAAAATCTCTGGCAAGAGTTACAGGACATAACATTCCATTAGGCAGTCTCAGATGATAATCTCAGTATTACCTGAATATGAAAACAGACTACAGCTGGCCAGAAAAATTGAAAAAGTAGGAAGGCAGCTAATATCATTAATAGCAGTACACTCTGAAAGATTATGCCTATGTGAAGGCATTCATAATTATGAAAAATTATTGCTTAAGGTACAGCGCAGTACTACAGTGAAATTCTGGCCTTATGAAAATTGTTACAAGATTAAGCAGCATATTTATCCCGAGTTGACCATCCAGATCACACAAGCCACACAAGTGGCCAGTGTCTCCTGCCAGCTACTGAATAATGGCTTTCCCTCTGTGGCAATACATGGTTTGGTTTCTCACCATTCCTTTCCTTATTTTCACAAAACAGATAAAAAATTAACATCGAGACTTCTAGTCTGCTTTTCAAATTTGGCTGAGAACACGAAATAATACATATTATTTGCAGAAGACTGTCATACAGAGGGATCATGTTTGCTTCATTTACTTCTAAAAATAGGTTACAATGCAAATGCATGAAAAAGACTGTTTCTCATGAAGGGATGTCAGGGAAAAGCAAGGATCCTTCTCTCAAAGAAAGCAAGGAAGCTCAAAACTTGAGATTTCTCACTGTCCACTGAATATCACTTCAATTAGCTCTTTACTGGCTTCCACTATCCTTTCTGCTTTTATTCCTCAGCTTTCCCTTTAAGAAAAAAAAATATTATTTCACTTTAAAATCAAGAGAATTAGAGAATCCATGTGTTTATAATTAATGTCAAGAATCAAGTTTTCCGCACTAACAAGCAAGTGATGTTCCATACAGGGAAGAAACTGTAACTAGTGGTGTCTGAAGGTAACGTTGCCACAGAGTCAAACTCTCCTGTGTACCAGCATTAGATGACTCAAAGGAGAAGATTAGTAAGGATCAAAGAATGCAGAGCCCTCAGTCATACTTCGTGTGACCTACCACTCAAACTTTCGTCTCTTCATCAGACGATTAAGCGAATCAGCACTATGACACATTCAATGTCCATAGTGTGAGAAAGTCCAAGCACATGCTCTCTCACACTTCTGCTTATGGTGATTTTGAGCCTGTGTTGTCCAGCCTCTTTTGAGATTTTGAGGATCACCTCTCTCGACCTGCTGTTGTCAACTATATTTGTGATTTATGGCAAAGCTATCATAATACTCATAGAGTTTCTGGTTTTCTAATCTCTCTCTCTCTCTCTCTTTATTTTTATTTTATTTAACAAAGTTAACCAAGAAGGGTTTTTCCACATGTTCTGTAATTTAAGGAACAGTTTGAATTTTGGACCTATTTCATAACAATATTTTTATCATCTCTGTAAGGAATACTTCAGATTTTTTGATTAATAAATTAAATGATCTGGAATGGCAAAGTCTTAAGTTAACTTCACGTACCATTTAGTTATTAAAAACATCTTTATTTTTATAAGAAAGTACCATAATATTTCAGTTACTGATAATAAAAATATCTACAAGTTATGTTCAAAATATTGCTAGGCAGGCTATTTAAGAAAGAGACTGGACAGAACATTTCTCTCTTTTAGACCCCGGTAAGGGTAGTATGAGACAAAAGAAATGTACTCCATACAGCAGAGACAAGAAGGTATAGTTCACATAATCAAGTAATATAGACTAGGACAAAAAAAAGGTGGACTGAACCTAAACTTGCACTTAAAACTCAGGTTAAAATTGCTCTATCCCATGGTTCCATCTTAAAACACTTCAAAAAGTACCAAAAGAGAAAAGAAAAAAATCCCAAACACTGAGAGACTAATTACTATTAATGCAAACTTAGGACAATTAATACTTTATTGATTCATTTCTAACTGTATTTTTTTTTATTTTGCTGTTATAATTTATTCTTTCCAGAAAATAACAGTCTCTATGAGGTATTTTTCCATTAGTTATGTTCGAACACATCACTTTCATTACAGTTCACATTCTAAGAACAATACTCTCTTGGAGTTTGATATGAAATGCCATTCCTCCTTATCAAAACTTTGTGGGCCTTTAAGTTATGGTAGTGATTCTCTTTCCTAAGTTCATATGGGGTGTACATGGCATAATCTGTCTTTATAGCAAATGGAGTGGCCTCACGACACAGGAACGGAAGCATAAGACATCTGTTAACACCAGTGACATAAATTAGAGCTAATTTGGAGATCTACTCGTGGTGTGTGCTTAGGAACTACAACTTTCTGCAATCCTTCTCATCTGAGAAAATGTTTTTCTGGGAATACTGCATTATTTCCAAACCCACAAAATAAACATAGGGAGAATCGTCAAGTTGAAATTTTAAGCTAACCCATGTCAAACTGCTTGAGAACCTCCATCAATCTGTTTCAAATCTAGATAATCCAAATTTTGTTACTTTCTCTTTACCTTGTTTTCCTACAGCTGTTATCTTAAACTTCATACTTTGTAACCTAACTAGAAGTTTTATAATACCTCACATGCTTAAATGTACAATCATGAAAAGAAAAAAAAAGTTATATTTATATATTTATATTTCACCATTTTGAAATTATTCATGCAAAAATGCAGTCTCATATCCCAGGTAATGAGATCATTGCTAACAACTTTATTAATTAACTAAACATATTAACCAGTTGTGATAAACTTGTGATTCTCCAGTTACTATAGTGCTAAGCCACCAGAAAGCATCTCACAGAACCACAGAATCATAGAAAGGTTTGGATTGTAAAGGACCCTTAAATATCACCTAGGCAGGGACATATTTCACTAGATCAGGTTGCCCAAAACCATGTCCAACAACACATCCAGGCATGGAGCATCCATGACTTCTCTAGGTAACCTGTTCCAGTGTCTCACCACCCTCATCATAAAAAATTTCTTCCTTATATCCAATCTAAATCTACCTTCTTTCAGTTTAGAACCACTGCCCCTTGGACCTGTCACTACAGGCCCTGGTAAAAAGTCTTTCCCCACCTTCCTTATAAGCCCCCTTCATATACTGAAAGGCTGCTATAAGGTCTCCCCAGAGCCTTCTCTTCTCCAGGCTGAACAACCCCAACCATCAACCTTTCTTCACAGGAGAGGTGCTCCAGCCCTCTGAACATTTTTGTGGCCCTCCTCTAGACCTGCTCCACGTCTCTCTTGTGCTGGGGACCCCAGAACTGGATGCAGTACTCCATGTTGGGTCTCATGAGAGCAGAGTGGGAAAATCACCTCCCTCGACCTGCTGGCCATACTTCTTTTTATGCAGTCCAGGATATGACTGGCTTTCTGGGCTGCACATGCACATTGCTGGCTCATATCCAGTTTTTCATCCACCAGTATCCCCAAGTCCTTCTCTGCAGGGCTCCTCTCAATCACTTCACCACCCAGTCTGTTTTGATACTGTGGACTGCCTCAGCATATCAAAGATATGGGACTATATGCTGCATGATCCCCATTTCCCTGAAACGAAAATTCAAAGCTTAACACATGGAGCAAAATTGAGCAGATATACAAGACCTGATCAATAATGTGCAAACTATTAGAAAGACAAAATTATCTGAGAAGTTTTTTATGGGTTCACATTTCAATACCTACTGTTTCTGTGATGTTACTGATACCATACACTAAGTTTCCTCTGCTTCTAGTCATTGCAACAATTTTCAAATGTATAAAGAAAAAAGACTATAAACCCCTCAGGAAGCTATCTTCACACAACATTACCTTTTTTATGTGCCAACACACTTCTGAATATCAAGACATACCTAAATTCGTCTGATCTATACAATATACAGAAACTAAGACTGTTCTGGCTCTCTAACACTGATTACCTTAGACTTCAGGAATCAAAAGGCAAAAGATAAACAGATTCTTCAAAAGAAACTTGTAAATGAGGATGCCAACTTCTCAAAGTCTCAACATACTAAAAATACTTCCAATTACACAAGCTTTCCATAAGGATACTAACCAGTCAACACAACATCTGTGCAACATGTGCATCTGCCACTTCACACTTTGGCTGTCTGGCTTCTTAAGTAGTATTATCTGGAACTTGTTTTACCAGTTTTCTGATTGTTATTATTTTTAAACAAAATACAAATGGAAAACAAAGTTATGCTTGTTTTCAACATCAGAAAAGGTACTATTTCATTTTTTTTTTCATTCTCCACAGCAGTAATACATTGATAACCTTGAGTAAAGTTTCATTAAATTGCTTTTTACTCAAGAGAGCTTGCTCTGTTAAAGTACCATAGGCAAGAAAGACTGCTATAAACTCCATTAGCTAT
The DNA here is from genome assembly GCA_013399115.1 of Anseranas semipalmata. Classification (NCBI taxonomy): domain Eukaryota; kingdom Metazoa; phylum Chordata; class Aves; order Anseriformes; family Anseranatidae; genus Anseranas; species Anseranas semipalmata. Next base: position 283,658 of record VXAA01004026.1, on the reverse strand, counting down.
CATTCCTTCAAATTTTATGTGAGATGCAATTGTAATTGCACTTTTGTACATACTTCCTGCTGATCATGTTCTTTATCGTACAGTGAAGTTACAGCAACAACAGAAGGTTGATGAGAGAGCCATAAACAGAAATTAACTACAAGAGAACATAAGAATGGCCCCGCTGGGTCAAACCAAAGGTCCTTCTCGACTCCTGTTCTCTCTCTGACAGCAGCCATATGTGGATGCATAGGGAAAAGAAGTATAAATAAAGCAAGTGTAGAGAAATACTTCTTCAGGATACTCTTCCAGACTTCCTGAGCCAGCATATTACAGCATATCATAACTTATTGGAAATGCTTTCTTAAGCCTAATCTGTAATGACAGACAATGACTTATATTGTCTGCAGATACTACTGCATTGTCTCTAATGATGAATCAGTACAGAGTTTGATTCAACCAGGCTAGAAAGAAATCAGCTGCTATAGATGATACTTCTGTGCCTACCCCCTCTTGGAGACCTCAGTTAACAATTAGTTTGCTGTAATTAGTGCACTGCCTATCACTCACTGAAGTGTCTGGTGATTTTGATTGGGTATCTGAGCAGATAAGAGCCATACTTCCCCCAGCTTTTCCCATTATCAGGATGATTATAAGTAACATTCTGCTTGCTACGAAATATACAATCTTTACATTAGTTAGACTCCAAAAATAATTTTTGTTGTAAAAGAACAAAAAGCCAAAGTGGATATTACTTTTGCCTTTTTTTTTTTTTTTTCCTCCTCCTGTATTAATATCATCTATTCAGGAAGCTGGTGGGTTGTCTTTGCAATTTATCAGAGTGTGGGGGTTAGCCTTATGGAACATGTCACATCTGCTGGTGGGGTTTACTCAAAGTGATTGGCCATGAGCCAGGTCTAGAAGCAAAATATCATCTGGCAGGCTGATGAACACGGCTGAGGCCAGTGCTTGGGTACATCAGAGTGCTCAAAAGTTAAATACTTAGAAGCAGGTATTATAAAAGCAGAAAACATCAGCAGGTCATGCCTTGAATTTCTGAAAGAAAACAAAGATCTGCTCACACCAGCTTTCCACCCTTTTTGCTCAACACTGCCCCCAGATAAATGACAACTTGTGTCCATCGGGTATTGGCTCTGAATACAAATTATGCTTGGGATACATATCTGTTACGAATAAAAAATCCAACTAGACATTTCAGTCCCAGGTCACTCTTTGTGTGACCACTTCACCAGTACATTAGAGTCTATCCTTCACCATCTCAATAGTTAAATATAGTTTCTCCTCAAATTGAACACAAATTTTTCTTCTTGTTTTTTAAACATCAAATTTGTGTGGGATTTACTGTATTCTAATTGCTAACAACACATAACTACAATAACAGCAAATCGATTGAAGAATTTTGAATGGATTTAAATCCAGTTGGAGGCCGGTCACGAGTGGTGTCCCCCAGGGCTCAGTATTAGGGCCAGTTCTCTTCAGTATCTTTATCATCATCTGGATGAGGGGATCGAGTGCACCCTCAGTAAGTTTGCAGACGACACCAAGTTAGATGCCTGTGTTGATCTGCTCGAGAGCAAGAAGGCTCTGCAGAGAGATCTGGATAGGCTGGACTGATGGGCTGAGGTCAACTGTCTGAGGTTCAACAAGGCCAAGTGCCAGGTCCTGCACTTGGGGCACAACAACCCCAAGCAGCGCTACAGGCTGGAGGATGAGTGGCTGGAAAGCTGCCTGGCAGAGAAGGACCTGGGAGTATTGGTTGATAGCCGGCTGAATATGAGCCAGCAGTGTGCTCAGGTGGCCAAGAAGGCCAACAGCATCCTGGCTTGTATCAGAAATAGTGTGGCCATCAGGACTAGGGAAGTGATTGTCCCTCTGTACGTGACTCTGGTGAGGCTGCACCTCAAGTCCTGTGTTCAGTTTTGGGCCCCTCACTACAGAAAGGACATTGAGGTGATGGAGCATGTCCAAAGAAGGGCAACGAAGCTGGTGAGGGGTCTGGAGAACAAGTCTTACAGGGAGTGGCTGAGGGAGCTGAGGTTGTTTAGCCTGGAGAAAAGGAGGCTCAGGGCTGACCTTATCACTCTCTACAGGTACCTTAAAGGAGGCTGTAGCAAGGTGGGGATTGGTCTCTTCTCCCACGTTCCAGGTGATAAAACAAAGAGGAATGGGCTTAAGTTGCACCAGGGGAGGTTTAGGTTAGATTTTAGGAAAAACTTCTTTAACTGAAAGGGTGGTGAGACATTGGAACAGGCTACCCAGGGAAGTGGTTGCATCACCATCCCTGGAGGTCTTCAAAAGACGTTTAGATGTATAGCTTAGTGACATGGTTTAGTGGAGGACTTGGTAGTGTTAGGTTATAGGTTGGACTGGATGATCTTGGAGGTCTTTTCCAACCTAAATGGTTCTGTGATTCTGTGATTTTGAAAGCTTTTCTTCATTGCTCAGGCTTAGATGGCAGAAATAATGGAACACCAGAGAGGTCTGAGAGGGATCCAAAACAGAGACCATTTTTTGGTTTCTACTTCTACTGTGTGCAAATATTTCCATATTTGCAACAGTTGATTGTTGAGTGCTACATTCATCACTGCAATTAAAAACTTGTGAATATGAAAAGAAAGATGGATGGAAAAGATGATGCATCTGGCTATGATTCTTTCAAGAAATAGCTTATGCTGTTTTTTATTACTATATCAGCTATCTGTTTGAATTTCACATTCTGTGGGATAGGTACGGGCTTGTAGTCTACTGAAGCAAGCAAGCAGAAAACAAACAAACAAGACTATGCAACCTGGCAAATAGGGATGGAGGGAAACAGAGAAATACACTAGCAGAAGACAAAGAATGGGTGAAAACTTTAGATGACATCCTCTGCAAAAGACTTTAGATGTTTAATTTGCCTTGCAGTTAATAAGCAAACATCTTGTGTTCATAGTTTTCTCCCCTGGAGCCATAATCCTCACAAAAACATTGTGAAGACAAAGTAAGCATTTGAAAATACCTTTTATGTTCTTCAGGGAAGATACAAAATAACTGCAGATTGTATTCATAATTACCTCCAATGTAGATAGTTATTAGACAGGAACACTCTTTAGGGTAAGTTTAACCAAAATTATTATTTGTGTACAAATTAATATTTTTTCCAAAAGTCTAGCTTTACTTTGAAGCTTACAGAGGAGTAGTTTGTACAAAAAATACATTGTAATGACCTCAATGACCTATTTGATTCAGGAATATAAGACACACCGACTTGCAGTAAGACACCTTATCCATGCATGCCTACATGGGACAGCAGCAGACCAAGATGAGTGTTGGTTTGTATTTAATTTCTTTTTCAAAGAGTTATTGTATTTTCTGCTTCTAAATGCTAGTATGACAATAAGATGCTCTCTTGCCAAAAACCTCCAGGTGGTAAGTGATGGACAGCAGGAAATGGATTTGCCAGACTAAGAAATAAACTCCTTGAGAACTCACCTGTTCTATTACTGATCAGCACTAAAACCAGTTACCATTTATATTGAGAGACTTTTACCAGAATATTAAACTTTTAAGAATATTTAAGAAACTTTTAAGAATTTCCTCATTCTCTTATGAATGAGGAAATATAGTCTTTTTATTAATATTGCACTTATTATTATTGCACTTATTTTATTAAAATTACAATCTTAGATGCATCACTGTACAAACACAGTACATTAAATATACTTCGCTCTTATATTTATATTTCTTTTCCTAGCACTTCTGTTTCTGTTCTCCATGTGCAGGTATTTTATCTTCTTCTTGTAAGAATTTGGCATATATTAATTCTAAAAAAGTGAATAATTATGAAAAGGGAGCAACATTCTTTACCCCTCAGGTAATTTATCATACACCACATATGTGTCCATATTTTAAAACTGTCAAGCAGATCAAAGCAATATTCTTTGCAATAATACTCTATGAATAAGTCTGTACAATAGGTCTACTGTACATCAAAGATGAATTTATAAAGGAGTATAAAGCTAGGGCTTACAATAAGTAAAAACACAGCACTGGAGACCTGGAATGAAATTCTTTACAGAATATTAAAACACTTAAAAAAAAAAAAAAAAGATTTACACATAAATCATCACTTCTTTACTATTTTTGTCTACACTACTCTTCACAACATTGCCCTATAAACCACCAAATACAGTCCACTCGGAAACCACACCTTTAAAGTTTAAATTCGGAGTTGATATTTGACAACTGCCTATATTTACGTAAACAAAGCATAAAATAGAGCACCACAATGTATTTTATTTTTGAGGCATGAGACAATTACTTAATCCTTCTATTTACCAAGAACTTTCAGTGAAATCAAGTTTCCTAACTAAGATTAATGATGTTTATATAGTTGCTCAACAATCTTCAGGATTTGATCTAGCCAAATATTTGGAAAAGAGTAAGGTTTTTTCACAGCTTAAATGCTGTTTTTTTTCCCGCATTTTTTCCCCATTCTTCTCCTTCGATACAGATGAAAAACATTTTTCCAATGATAATCAAAGCCAGTATATATTCAGTGTATTTTCTCTTTATTCTTCCAGCTTTAAAATACAGTTAGCAATTTCAAATGTGGTTTCCAGACAAAAGGGAAAAGAGATAACACAAGAGATAACAACTGTCACCTATTATCTGATACTTGGGCATTAACAGCAAGTATTCAACTTCTAAAGTCATAGATTATCATATCTAAACAAGAAATAAGATGCACGTTTTTAAGAGGAGAAGAATTAATTATTGGAAAAGACTGAGAATGGCTACAATGGATTCTCTATCACTGATTTATGTTATTGTTTTTAGAAAATATATTTTTAGAACATTTTCATTTAAAATCCCTCAAAGATGAATTAACTGAAGGAGGTCTTATAGCCTGAGTTAATTCTAATTATGATAGTCTCCTTCGCCTCAGTCAGAATTCTATACAACTATGAATCGGAAAAAAAACAAACGGTAGAAAAGTTAGCACACCTGCCAGGCTGCTTCCAATGTTAGACAGCTTTCCAAAGGACATCCTCTTTATTTGTCCAAATCAGTTTTAAAGCCATTTCTTTCAGCCGTATTTCTAATTACATGTCTCATTCAGGCTAATCATATGGCTTATTTGCATTAAATTGCACCCCTATCTATTTTCCAATTAATACTTTAAATTTAATTTTGGCAACTTACCAGTTTTCATTAGAGTTTGTTAAATCTCCTAATTTACTTGAGTTTATAAATCAGTAAAAGTTCCAGTAGTTAGTTCTACCTTAAATATTGATTAAAATGGAACAAATCCAGTATCGATATTAATCCATCAAAGCACACCTGATGCCTCCAACAAAACCCATGTATACTGATGAACAGAATAGATTAATCCCTAAATGAAATCAGACACATTATGATTGATGAAACAGTATTAATCAACATATTCATGCTTGGAAAAAATTAACAGCAAGTGGATTGGCTTAAGTTATTTAATTTATTGATAATTTATTGAAGAGGCACCTGCAATGATTTAACGTAATTCTAACCTGCAATGCTAAACTGTTGAAAGGAGACAGTTAAGAACAGCCCTTGGCACTTAAGAAGATCATAGTAGGCTGATCAGTAAATTAAACAGACTCTAAAAATCCCTACTAATAGAAACAATACTGCTTATGTAGTCATAATAAAATATTCCAGAACTACAGCAATGTCAAAGCTTCAACTCTTCTATTTCAGTAGTAGAGCTAATCAATTACAACTACATTTTGATCTTTCCATGTTCAAAGCACATTTACAGAATTCTCTTTTTAATTGCAATGTTCTGACAAAAACTAACAAACATCATTATAATGTCTTCTAGCCCTACTAAACAATTTTTACTGTCAGTACAATCAGAGATTAATCCATCTAGTTAAATTCACGTTTAGAAGAAGAAAAACATTTTCTGAGAAGTTATGGTCTCACTCAGTAACTGCAGTTTACCAAATTAAGGTATGTCTGTGGGTTTTGAGATCCATATACAGATTGTTCTGAATTATTTAAAGGAAAATTCAGGCATAATATAAGAGACATTATCGTTGAGATATATTTTCTTGAGAGAAGCTGGCAGCAAAGACCCTACTCTCATCTAAATGCTTACTCAGATGACTGTGACAGAGTTAGAGGTTTATTTCCAGCATATTAATAGTATTAAATGTTCTTTGTAACCTTTCATCAATTATACTGTTAAAACTATTCAGATGTCTTTGCAAAAAGCAAATAATAAACTTCTGAATACTGTCAAATCAAAATGTGTTAAATTGTCGTCTAGCTTTGTTACATAAACCAATGGTAAGAAAGAACTAGGAGAGACCTTCCCTTTTAAGCCTAAAGAGCAAAATTATAAATTCAGCTTTCAAGACTACCTTGAAAAACTTATTAGAACAGATTTTTAAGAATAACAAAAGCAAATAGAAGTAAAGACATTGAAATATTTTAATACTGGCCTAATTTCAAGGTCAATATTCCCTTTTTTAAACTGTAAAAACAGAGAGAGTTGAGGAAGAATCCAAGAGATTGTCTCTAGCAGATATGAAGTAGTACCCATGTTTTTGAAAAGAGGAAAAACAGTATGGTGGTCACCTATGTTATGAAAGATTTGCTGGTTATAATCAAAAATAATTTCAGGCTCTACTTCCAGAGAAAGAAAGCCCTTATAAAACAGGAGCTGTATTTTTCAGGTTTCTGAAGTTATTGGTATGAACGTTAAGTTATTAGGCACAGAAAGACTTGTAATTTTTTGTTTGCATGCTTTTTAAGGGGAGAAAATGAATATATTGGTCCTATTTTGCACCAGAGGATCTGGATTAGAAATATTAATATAGCAATATACATTACTAGAGTACAATTGTCCTAATTTAGAATGGCAGCACAGCTAATTTCTCTTTTCATTTACTTGCAGTGTGGATGCATTTTATCAAGAGTAAAATAATTCCCAGATAATCTACTAGTAGCTTCTAGTTGCCTTTTCAAACACTGAGAGTATATTATAAAAATACCTGTTAATAAGGACAGGCACACGCTAAATAAGTACTCTAAATTACAGATATATGCTGACTCTCACAGAAGATCGTACAGTAATTAAAACATGTACAAGGCACACTTTATATATTACTTAGCTTATATCACCAAGGATTAAAACATAGTCACTTTATATCCAGAATGAAATCCAGACAGAAATTATGCTGAAAACTTATCCATTGTAATACTGATTCCTACAGTAATAGGAATGATTTGCTACGAGTCAACAGCAAAACAGGAAAAAGGCAACCATTGAACTCATTCCCTTCTCTTCAGAACAAGAACAATACTGTTTGCAGCCAGACACGTAATGACATTCCTGCTAAGTTATTTATTTCCATAAAAAATGAGCTGCTTACATGACTTTTTTTGTGTTGGATTGAATGCTGAATAGATTACTCCCTTTCCAGGTCTTGAACCTAATAATCTTAATTGTATTTGAAACTCAGACTTAGACCATTGTGCTGCCACAGGAGGTTAGGGGAGGAAATGCACAAAATCAAATTTCTCATTTGTCTAAAAACTAAAATAACCACTGCAATTACTTCACTGACTCTAAAGGTCAAATGTTTATGAACACATCAGAATAGGCAAGTAAGCTCACTGTATTTCTGGTCTTAATTACCTGATTGTTTAATAACTCATCCATTAGTTTACCATAATCAAGTATGGATTAATACTATAACTTATTATGTGAAATTTTACACTTAATATTCATATATAGTCATGGGCTAAAGACAGGGATCAAAAAAAAATCTGTTTACTATAACCATGATATTTAAAAAGATAAATTACTAGTATTCCATTAGATTATTGCTGGATTTTGACTACTAGTGCATTTAGAAAAAATTTAATTATATAGCTTAAGATTTTTTCAAATTGACTTACAAACAGAAATGTGTTTGTTTTTGAATGCAACATCCACTGCCAAATGAACCCACACACTCTTGGAGACCCCTACACTTCTCTATAAAACATTAACTATGTTGGCTAAGCAGCAAGGATGAATGTGCATTTACGTAAAATTTATATAAGAAAATCAGTCCTATTTTCAGCATACGAGACATGTGTAATATCCACGGTACCTAATGCAAAACATCAAAAGAAAAAATGTTTTCCTTCCAGTGACTGGTGTCAAGCAGGTCATATCCATTTATGGTACAAACATCTGTTGGGCGTGAATTAATTTCAGTGGCATAGGTTTTCTTAATGAGCGATGTGCCAAAATTGTAATACAATGTGGATAGCCACCTGCTTTCAATCTGCTTAAATCCAGTTCCTTGAAAAGCTACATTCCATCTCTTTCCTAGGTATATCCTCATTTACACACACAAAAAGGCAAATGAAACTTTACTTATATAATAGTGAGAATTCAACTGAAACTGCAATGTCATCAGGAATGTCATTGTTCTGTCACCGAGTTAGCAAATTTGTAAATGCTAAGCTTGCTTACGTAAAGGATACTTCAGTTTTTTTTCCTTTAAAAAGGAAGAACAAACAAGCTCTTCAACTCCTGCTCTATCAGCCATTAAAAGATTGCTTTCTTTCCAATTATACATGTTAAATATTCAAGAAAAAGCTCTCTGGGCACGAGACCCAGCCAGTCAGGTGCAACTGAGAGAAGGTGCTTTCAGAAACCTGCTAGTTCTCTGAAGTTCATTCGTAGCTGAGGCCTCAGGGACTACTGAATAAACATACCAGCAGTAGGCTCCCTTCTCAAAAGTAATTCTACGCTCTTTGATTTCTACCAAGACAGAGGTCATCATCAATTGATAATTTCACACTCTTTAACCCAGGATAAAATAAATTAGACAAAGCGTAGAATGTAAATCCATGTGTCTAAATTACGTTCAAAATGTTTCAAATTTAACTCAAAATTACCAAGTTTGTAACTAACAACAAAAGAATGAGTAAGGCTAAAAATTAGGAAAAATCAGCATGGAAACAAGAACGGCTATATCACTCCTAAACAGATTAATTTCAGAGGGGAGAGGAGACCAGGAGAAATAGCTATATCGCCAACTGACTGATATGAAATTTAAACAAAATTTTAAAATGTTGGTGTTGTTTATTTTAAGTTCTGTAACCATATGTTCTGACTGTTTTTGGACAGTGACTTAAGAGAAAGACAGGTGAAAAAACAGAACTGTATCAGGCAACAAGCTCATTACAGGTAAATATGTTTCTGATTTCAAACCCCATCATTTCAGTGGGTTTTCTCATCAAGCTTGAAAGACTGTATACAGAGAGCATGTTGTAAGATTGGTGCTTGAGACAACTGACAAAAGTCTGTTCTGCAGATAGGAGATTCCAACAGTTGGAATGCGGTAAGTAATGTGCTTGCCGAGAACATAAGCTCAATTCAGTGATGTGTCTAGTCAACTACATTTCCATGGGATAAGGAGGAAGGCTCTCACCCTGATAATAATTGATCAAAAGATCAATTAGGCAAGATGAGTAAGCCAAGCATAAGAATACATGGCCAATTTCATGATTTGTGGTTACCAGTGTACTCTCATAGTAATCTATGGTGGGGTTGATCACATTCAATATATTCATAAATGGAAGAAGGAATAAAGAGCAAGGTGAGAAAGTTTGCAAAGTACATTAACTTACTCCAGGTAATAATGACAGTTCTGTGAAGAACTGATGACCCTAGAATGCAGAATGACAGAGCAATATAAAAACTGAATAAATACAATGTATGCAAATGTAAAGTTGTGCAAGCAGGAAAAAAAAATCATAAAAGAAGAATATACAGAGATGGCCTCTGAGTTGACTACTGTCATCTAGAAACAAGTTCTTAACCTTTCTACACAGAGTTCTAAGGGTCGGGTAGCAGACAAAAAAAGACCAGTAACAGACACAGAACCCCAATTAATATATTATTATTAAAAGAACTATAGGAAAGGGAGATGGAAAAAAGGGAAAACATCACTGTGCCACTCTATAAATCAGTGTGTCTGCATCCTGAATACTGAGTGCAATTCTGGTCTAGATCATGCCCCACTCATTCCTCAGAAATGGACAATGTAAAACTGAGAGTCAGAATAGGTTAACAAAAATAACTAACGGCATGGAACAGTTTGTAGGGAATAATCCAAGAATCCAAGTAAAAACAACAACAACAACAACAACAGCGTGATTCTTCAGCCTCAAAGAAAAAAGACACTGAAAACAGGATATGAGGTAAGCATTGTAAGATAAAATATCCCAGAGGTGGAGACTAGAATGTTTGTTTTCCTAAGATAAGAACCTGACGCATGATAAGTAGAAAGAAAAAAAAAGAGGGTGGGGGGAGCTCCTTGCCACAGTTTTTTGCAGATGATGAAAGTTTTCAAGAGTTTCAAAGGTAACTGGGCAAATCCATGAGTAAAAAAAAAGAACACTGAAGACTATCAAGTACATACACATCACCACTACCTCTGTAAGTGCCTGAGCTCCAAAATAACCAGAAAATATTATAGGGATGCATAATTAACGCAACTGTTCTTATATTTTTTCCAAGGCATATGCTAATGTGGGGCTGAATGAGCCTCAGTTTAACCCACAACAGCCATTACTATATCATGTACCTCGTATCAATTGTATTTACATAGTCATTTCAATCATATTTACCTACTTATGGGCCTGAAATCTTTGTATTAACTTGTTTCTAAATTCTGTGCAGGAAGTTCAAACAGTACTGATGACCGTGATGCAGGAAGTACTTGTAAAATTTTAGGGCACTTAAAAAAACAAGAAGACCAAGCTGGAAAATTGTAATGGTGCTTTCTAGAATTAACAAAATGAAACAAACAAACAAACAAGAAAAAACAGTGATTAATATAGTACAAAAGGAATGTTATCCCTTCCAAAAGATGATCCAGAAAAAAAACCAACACATTTTGAATAAAAACAAATCTACAAATGAAACTAGTAAGCACCAAAGAAAATCTTCAGACCTGTTTTTTCGCTGTAGCCTAAGTTCAGAAGAAAACCTACAGAAGGTATTATGATATTCTGAAGAATGTTTTTTCCTGTGTAAGAAAAAGGACAAGTCTTCAAATATTTTCAGAAAACACAAAACTGCATTTATCCCTGCTTTCATTATTTAATTTCTAAACCAGAAGAAATATATGTAATGAAAGACTGGTGATCTGCAAATGAGTATCAAAAGTGGGTCAAAGACTACTGGAAGTCAAGACACTTATGTATAGATTTCTGAAAGAGAGCAGACTCTAGGAGACCTAGAAGAAAGAAAGAAGAAAGAAGGAAAGAATGTTATATTAGAGCTTTATGACTTAAAGGATTTTTTAATTTTATTTTTTATTTTTATTTTTGTTTGTTTTCCTGTGGGATACTGGGCAGAATACATACATAGATCAAAGATCACCCCCATCTCTGGTTTGCTTAATGATGTGGTTCATTCCTGCCCCCTTAAAGTATGTTTTTCATTTTGTTAAAAAGTATAAATATTTAATTTGCTTGAAAACACTGGTTTCAAAAAATAGACATGTGTTATTCTTTATATATGGTTGTTTTTAAAGTAGATTTAATATGATGATTACTTGATATTAATGAATAACAAAACTAATTACTGTTGGTAAATCCACATGCCCCGGGCATTCTTAACATGCTGAGGTTCCTCTTTATCTAATAAAAAAGGATTTAGCTGCTTAATGATTTTTAGTCTTCAGAGAATGCAATTCACTAATTTTCCCATTTGAACTAAGTGTGGCATAGTTTTTGAAATCCAGGGCAGATGAATGAAATTTACTAAACTCTAACCCACAAAACTAGAAATTTATTGGGGCTGTTATGATCAGTTAGAGATTATAACAACAGGACTATATCAATCAAAACCACAGCCAATAGTCTTGTCCTTGTATGAAAAATCACTGGAATGACCTGAGCTGAAAATCTTTTTGTCATGTCCCTTGGCAGTGTTCTACACCAAAGGTGATTTTTCCTAACATTCAAACTTCAGTGTTTCATTTCATTTAACTATATAACTCCTTCCATATCTCTATAATTCTTTCTACAACTCTAGATGATTCTACTTCAGCCTTGATGCTTGCACTTCTCAAGTATTTGTGGATTCACAGCTCCAAAACTTTCACCTTGTCATCTTGCAGCCAAGGTGTATGCATTTGACTCTTAAGTTCCACCCTCTGCCTCCCAATAAATCAGTACCCAAGAATCCCCAAATATTTTTTTGCCTTTCTTTGCAATACTGGTTAGTTTGAAAGGGCTGCTTGCTGGAAGAGCTGTCAACAGCCCACATAGCTGATATCCTTGAGTGCTCACCTTGCTGGGAAAAGAATCGGCAGGGAGGCCTACAGAAGAGAGAAGCAGCTACAGAGAAGCAGAAGAAGAGACAAGCTTTATATATCCATAGTTTTTACTTGGACATTTACCTCAATCTGTAGAAACTATTGGCTCTGAGAAAATGCAAAGCATTGCTAAACATCAAAAAAGATGAACAAAGCTAAGTTTAATGAGCTTCTGCCTGACATGCTTAGCCCTGCCTCAGAATCCACAAAGCAGGCATCTAATATCACTGATTGCCTTCTCTGATAAAATGGATGGATTCGCGGACCAGGGTAGACCAGGGTATTTCATATACCTCAACTTTGACAAGGCTTTTAACACTTCTAACACAACGTATCTTCTATCCAAGTTATGACATTATTGTCTGGATGGGTGAACAACCAGATGGATAAAAAACTTAACTTGTTGAATGATTGAGCTCAGAGGGTATTCATTCATGGGAAATGTCATTATGTTCAAGGCCAAGGCTGCTAGCCATGGGGACCTAGACAAGATAGATGAATGAGACAAAAGGAACCTTAGGATGTTAAATTAGGACAAATATGAAGTCCTGTACGTGGGAAGGAAGAACCCTGGCAATGAAACAAGCTGGGAACTGACTGGTTGTGGCGCAGTCCTGGTGGATATGAGCCAGTGATGAACCTGGGCAGCAAAGGTGGCCAGCAGCATCCTGGACTGTACTGGAAGAAGCAAGGTCAGTAGAATGAGAGAAGTGATTATTGCCCCATACTCAGCATTTGTGAGAACACATCTGGAATACGGTGTCCAGTTTTGGTCCTCCCAGAACAAGAAAAATGTTGATCAATTGAGTGAGTTCAACAGAGGGAGACCAAGATGGCTGCAATATCAAGATAGCAATATCAGAAGATGACAAAAATTTTAATCAGGCTGGGTATCTATCCATGGACATGTCTACAACTACCTGATTGCAGTTTACAAAGAAGATGATGCCAGACTCTTCTCAGAGTCTCTTCTCAGGCTGTCTTCTTAGAGAGAAGAGTCCTCTTCTCTGGTGACAGGATGAGAAGCAATGGACATAAGTGGGAACACAAGAAACTCCAATTAGATATTAGGATGTTGTTGTTGTTATTCTTACCACCACCACCATTTGGGTGGTCAACAAGGCTGCTCAGCGAGGCTGTATAATCTCCATCTTCAGAGGTATTCAAGAGTTGACTGCAGTCCCAGAACAATCTGATCTAACTAGGCCCTCTGTGAGCAGGAGCCTTGACTATATATATCAACTCTGGAGGTCCCTCCCAGTCTAAATTATTCCATGATTCTAATCTTTGAGATTAAGATCCTTAAATCCTTAAGATTTACATGCTAAAAAGCAACTCAACCATAACTACACATACATGCATAACTGTGTTTGAACAGACACTAACAGGAAACAAATACAATTAGATGTATCTACAATGCCATCACTTCTCCTGACTTTTCCTTCAAATAGTACCTCAAACTCTAAAAACAGCTTCGTGAAAACATGTTAAGCACAACATCTTTAAATGGGGTTGAACTGCTTCCCTGCAGGAAAGATGCACAATCTAGATTATTATCTTAATTAGTAATAACAGGAGTGCCTAAAGGAAAGCCAAGCAAAGACAGTCATTACCTTAAGTCACTGTCATACAAAATCCCATTCACAATGACAGTTCCAATCTAACTTTCATTTGTCTCCCCAGTCTGGTGCTCAAAAGTCCCTTTAGACCATAAATTTCTCTAAACCTTTTCACTAAGTCTGAACAATGATACTGTGTATTCTACATGCTGGATGGTTTTTTCTTTAAAAAATACATGAAAGCAAAATCCTTACTAGCAATGCAGAATTTTCAGTCAGCTGGACACCTTAGGAAACAAGAATTTTTCAACATTCAGTGGTCCATGGTCAAATCTGTAATAACTCAAATGTGTTTCTAGGAGGTCTTTCACTAATTCCCCTGCAGTGTTTTTAAAGTGGCACCAGTGCATAAAAAAAAGTGAAGAATTTACTATTCTTTTGCTGTTCATAGTTTTAGGCAACTCTTGAATCCTACAGTTCCTGTTACAGTTCATTTTTCAGTATTGAAGTACAGTGTTTGACAGATACTCAACAAAATATTTGACAGGAATGTATCTCAGTCTTTTCATTATTTTAGCGGATAAAAGTACAATCAATAAAACTGATTTCTTTTCCAGTCATTTATTTCAAGAAACTCAAGGCTCTGCTTTTTCCCCTTTCCTTTTCAGAAATGCCTGTGTGCAGTTTTCACATACTTTTGTTTATTGTGTGGTTGCTCATTTATTCCTGAGTCCCCAAAGAGAAGCACTGAATGGGCATAGGTTCTGAATACTCTTGAAAACAACTGAACAAATGCTTAATACAAACAGTTCAGTAGTGTAAATTCACGTACAAATACCAAACTAGTATTTAAAAAAAAAACAAAACAACATAATAATGTCATTTCTACAATTAAAATATTCTAAACCTTTCAACTACAAAATAATCTTGTTATCTTGTTGTAGGTTTGGAAGTCAGCCTTCATATACTTCTGTTTGGAACTGCAAACTTTCTTGCTTTCTCCATTTCATTTTTTACTTTCCTACGGGAAATACAGTTTCTTGTGCTGCTTCTTACTCTTCTACTAATAATGCTTACGCATTTAATAAAAATACTGGTGAAAATCCTCAAATGCTACAAAACAGAAGCTTTCCAAATCTAGAAAGCTAATAGGCACTGTGGGGAGAGAAAAACAACAACAACAAAAAAAAAACCCACCTTAAAGCTGTTTCTATGAATCACCTTGCTGAATAAGGCTGTGTTGAATGCAAATGCAAGAACAACACTGCAGCAGGAGAAACAGCACAGGTTCTGTGTATCACTACACTATGACCTGCATAACAATGTAGGTAATTTGCAGTACTGTAGGAAATCCTTTAGAGGCTGGATAATTTCAGCTCAATTTTTCTCTTAAAAAAATCAGACAGGACACAAACAAAGGTGTTTGAGGAACTGGCTAATGCCACTGCTGGGATTCTCTTTATCACTTTTGAAAGGTTGTGCTGTCTGGGAAAGTCTTTTACAGCTGGAAAACAGTAACTGTCATGCCTGTCTTCAAAAAGGAGCAAAGAGGAGGATCCAGGAAACTACCAGACAGTCAGCCACATTGTACTCTCTGGGAAGGTGACAGAAAAAACTTTCACATAAGCCAATTCCAGGCACTTGAAGGGCAAGAAAGTGTTTAGGAACAAACAACACAAATATACCAAAGGCAAATCATGCCTGACCACAACCTGATTGCCTCCTATCATGAGATAATTGGTTCTGTGGATAGAGTATTGATTGTCATTTGCTTTGACAGATAATGCAACCTCCATCCCTGGAGATATAGAAAGATTTGACTGGACAATGTGTTGAAAAGCCTGACTTTAGTCTTGTTTTGACCAAAGAACGGCACCCAGAGATGCCTCCCAACCTAAGCTATGTTTTGATTCTTGCAATGAAATAATTATCAGATGTGAAGTATGAATAGGTACATGTGGGTTCCACACTTGGTTCACTGAGTTGAAAACAGCAGCATACAGTGTATTATGTTTCTCTCTGCTGACTAAAGGAACAATATGAAGATAATAATAAATATGCATATATTAGAGGGTGGGGTGGCTTCATATAGGCACATGTGACTGCAGAACAGTGAAGAATGAAATGGACAGAAGAGTAAACAAGTAAAATATTGGATTTAAAATTTTCAGTACAGTCAATCAAGATATAGTTTTAAAATTTATTAATGAGAAGGTAAACACCACCTTGAACCAGAAATATTCCCATTACTCATGACAGGAGGCCTCAATAATGCAAGGAAGATAATAACGAAGAACAAATACATATCTTGGGATGTAGTCAACAAAAGGCTTAATAAGATACTTTAGTAAATTGCTTTTAAGCTTCCGTGGTCCACATCAGTAGTGCAGCACTACTGCACAGCGCCAACTCAGAATTAAAGTTCTTGACACCCATTCAAATCTTTTGATTCTATCCATTCTGCTGACAATGGGAAAACAGTGCTTCACAAATTATTGAAGATATTCCCATACATACATACTTATAATGTTCATATCCAAAAGAGGCCCCATGTCTGCAAAGTATCCAAGGAAGAGAAAGATGCATTACATTTCCTTACAACATCTTTCATGTTTCAACGCGGTAATGAAACAACATCCTTTACTTACCCCATACTTAGGAAGGGGTAAAGGAGGGGGGTATAATGTGATACCTTCACCAGCAGGACATAAACAACTTCTGGGGTTTTGACAGGGTGAGGAGAGAGGAATATAAACAGTTTGGCTTCTCTAAATTATTTCCCACTTCCACCCAGCCTCACATGCATGTTGAATCTGCGTGGGCAGGAAAAAGGAAAAGTTTCTCCAGCTCTCCCATTAGCTAGATTTTTGGAAAGTAAGAGTTGATTGTGTCTTGCCTCTTTAACTCTCTCCTTAACTCTTTTTCTTATTTGAGAAGATTTCTCAATGGGTCCAACAGCCATTCCAGTGGAGTTGGTGCCTTGTCACATATTGGCTTCTACCGTCTTTAAAAGATGCTGTCAGCCTGACTAGACTTTGGTATGAAGATAAGCAATACATATTTTTTCTTAGTGCAAAGTTCACACTTTCTTTTCTTCTACCTTTTTTTTGTATCAGTCCAGAAGTTTAATTACTTAAACTTACAATTCTGTCACAATTAGTGACTGGTCTTCCACGCAAACTGAAGTATTGACTTCCAGAAATAAACAAGAATGACAAATTCAAGAGATGGCTGCTGAACACTACAGGATCCCAGAAAAAAAGCAGAGATTAATTATTCAGAGGATGAGGTATCCCTCATGTGTACCATCACCTCTCTCACTGTATAAGTACAAGAAGATTCAGAGATGAACTTGAGTGAAGACAGTTAATGTGAATGGTGGTTACCAGGCACAAAGAATATTTTACAATTTATTGGTTTTAATGAAGCACATAATTAGTGTATACACATGTGAACTCATGAGAAAATGCCAAAGCTTCAATAAAAGTTAAACAACTTCAAAAACCTACTTCAAAATTGATTTCTTTCATCATTTATATTAGAAAATTCTCCTTGTTTATAAGTTGTTGCAAAATAACCTCAGTCTAATTTACTGAATAATATTCTTGTTAAAATAACACCCTTCCTATTGTTATAACATTAGAATGCATTACAAGACTGACCAAATAAACAATAATAAAACACGTATTTCACTTACCTCTATTATTTTGTCACTGTAGATGATGTAAACACCTGCTCAGAGCTATGGTATTCTGAAAAGAAATCAGCTGCAAACCGGGGAAAAACCTACCTCAGTAGTGGTACTAGAAGGTTCCAGTCCAATCATATTAGCTTGTACCAGCTGCTGAAGAAGTTGTACTTGAGCCACATTGAGGAAGAAATCCAGATTTGTTGTCATATTCACCTCCAAAGAATGACCACACACCAAAATTTCCTATGGACAACAGAAGGAAAAATATTAGATAACAGCTACCAGGTAAATAATTTCCAGCTTCTATGAACTATGTATTGTAATTCTCTGCTGTAGTCAATGCTTCAGCATTGGTATATAGTATTAATTTTTAGGAGAGTGTGGTACCTCAAGCTTCTAAACAAGGATGTGGCTTATTCTTTGCTTTGCTTTCAACAGCATGTATAATTATTATGACAAATTTTGCAAGAAAAGCATCTCATGTTAGGTCTTGTTTCCATCTCTTGGTAGTATCAAATAGTGGACTATGAGATTTTGCTTTTTATTTCCTTGGCAATGACTACTTATCTCCTTTCCTCCTCCTCCTGCCCTCCCCCCAAAAAGAAAGAAAGAGAGAAAGAGAGAGAAAAAGAGAAAGAGAGAAAGAAAGAGAGAAAGAAAGACAAAAAGAAGGAAAGAGGAAAAGAAGATTATTTTTTTTTTGGAACATAAACTCTACTTGTTTTATAATGAGATCATGTACTGGAAATCAATGATAAGCAACCTAAATAATTTCTCTTTGTCTGTAAATCAGTTAATATCTTGGCAACGTTAGCTGGATAGCCACTCTTTTGTTGGGTTGGTGTTATCTGGCAGAAAAAAAAGCTCTTTATCACTGCTGGCAAGCAACAAAGAGAAGAAAAACAGAACCAGTCCAGAAGGGTTGCTTAATAAATATAGGTACTGCCCCTTCCCATGAGAAGGATATGCACACTGTTCAAGCTCTTGGTAATCTAAACTCTCCCTTCATCAGTGAATATCATCCAGTGAATTAACAAAGCAATAAGAATTTAAACACATTGGAATTCTTGAAAATAAAGATTAGTAAAGCTCAGAGATTTCTTTACTAAATAACTTCTAAGCATCCCAGCCACTCCCTAAGCTTTCTATTTTTTTTTTTACATTATTTTCCATCTGTACTCATGATGACCCTTTACATAAAACATGAAGTTGTCAATTTTTTCTTTCTATATGCATTATCTATTTATTACTTTCGAACTGTGCACATCCGTTGCATTGTTGTAGTACACACCTAATACTCTTTATGTTCCTGCACCAGTTTTGCTCTTCCCAGGAGATAGCCATTATGAGAAACATTCCTTGTGAACTGACAGAAATTTACTGGTATCTCCCCTACATAAAATGTTTTAAATTCTTGAGATATAAACTATACCAAAAAGAGAGTCAATACCTTTCGGGTGTGACATGCTTCATAGACTAAGCATAAACAAGCTGACCCACAGAGTGGTAAAAGTGATAGTTAAATCTGGAATATCATAAAGTACCCACAGTAATGATTGGAGAGGGGATGCTTTATGGAAATTTGTAGGCTTGAAAACGTGGTAAAAGAACACAGCTCAACTTGCTTCTTATAGACAGTGTATAGATTGCATTTTGAGGTTTCTTTATGAGAAGCTTGTGAATACAATGTTTTGTAATGTTGTATTATAGCACCTCTTCTCAAAACCTTTCCAGCACAAATCTTTTAGGGATTCCCTTTTTGTGAACTGTAAACAGGCTTATCTACCTCTGGACAGCCTGCCTTTAATATGAAATGCCATATACAAATTCTTTTTCCAGCAGATAAAAGACACTTCAGTTAATGATTAAGATTTTTTTTTCCTTTGCAGTTGGTATTTGAAAACTTACCACACCTGGAACTTAAAATGGTGAAATGGTAAAATATTAAGATTGTCCGCATACTAGGAGTTCTGCTATTTTTGTTCACATTTTATACTAACCTCTGGGTGTAAATTCTCTGGAGCATCAATTTTTGTAAAAATAATCGCAGGAGCTGCAGTTATTCGAACTGTGAAATCTGTTAAAATTGGAGTTAAAATGGCTCTTCTTTCCTGATGCCGCTTTATGCTAAAAAGAAAAAAAAAAAAGATAGGATTAAACCACATTAAAAACTATTGAGAAGCAAGAACTTCTCATATTTTTCTTTACATCCAGCATGTAGCACAAAACTACTTCAACAGTAGTTTGGCTTTTTGGTAGTTACCTCAATAAGCATTAAATATCATCATCATAAATCATGTTAATTCCAATCCTGAAGGCAAGCTTCTTCCTTCATTTCACGGAAAAAGTATGTTTAAAAATTTGACTCTTCAATCTATCTCCAGTCAGACAACTGATGCATTTGGCATTGCTTTTCCTATTGTTTAACCAACTATACAAAATCATTTGAACAAAGATACAAACTTTATTAACAGTATTTTTCAAACGTGTCTGTGGATGCCCTTCATTTTAAGAATAACTGTCCTGAATCCTCTATAATGTCTGAATTCATGCATTAAAACCCTGTGGTGAAAAAATTTCAGTTGCTGCACACAACAACATAACTGAAAGAAAATCAAAGACACGAAAAATGAAACGACCAAACCCCATAAAACTCTAGGACTTGCACATTTCATTTATAATAACATTTATAATAACCAAGATATTTAAAATGCCTTAAAAAAGAGATGACAGTCCTTCTGCACTGCTTCTGTCACTGGTTGTTCCTAGTTGGTACCTTTCATCTAAATATCAATATTTGCTTGCCAAGAGTATTTGTGCCATTAAATTTCATAGAATCATAGAATCATTAGGTTAAAAGAGACCTCTAAGATCATCCAGTCCAACCTTTAACCTAGCACTGCCTAGTCCACCACTAAACCATGTCCTGAAGCACCACATCTACATGTCTTCTGAAGACCTCCAGGGATGGTGACTCAACCACTTCCGTGGGCAGCCCGTTCCAATACCTCACAACTCTTTCAGTGAAGAAATATTTCCTAATATCCAACCTAAACCTTCCCTGGTGCAACTTGAGGCCACTTCCTCTTGTCCTGTAGCTTGTTGCTTGGGAGAAGAGACCGATCACCACCTCACTACTTGGTAATGATGTTTGTTTTCCAGCTGGGTATTTATTTATTTATTTTTCCTTTAACCAAATATTAAGCCTAGAGGCACAAGCTCGTTGTGGATGGACCACTAATACCTTATGACAACACATTCCAAATAGCCAGAATCTTCTGGGTCGGGTCAAATAAACTATTGCTACAAAATGCCATCTGAGAACCTCTGATCAGGAAAAAAATAATGTAATGAGATCAAGATGGTGCTCAGCCCTTAAAAGAGAATACAGTTCAAATTCCTGGGAGAGCCCTTCCATCAAGACAGATTTTTGGTAATTCTTTTTACCTATCATAATTTATAGAAATGCTAAATATCTGCATTTCCCCAAGGAGAACTCTAGAAATTATCAAAAAGTTGTTGGTCTCAGGTAAATTTTCCTATGCCCACAGAATAAGATATTATCAACCGTGAAACAATGCAAGTTAAAAGTATACACTAAATTATGCAAACATCCATCACAACATAAGAGACCACACTATACTGCCATGTTAAAAAAAAACAAAACCAAAAAAAACCAAAACAAAAAACAGAAAAGAATGCATCTATACAGAACTCTTCAGATACATCTGCATGTCAGATAGGTATACCTGTATAAGATTTAATCTTGCTATATCTAGTAATGGACATGTGGAAGTTCAGACATCATCATAAATCACCCAAGTGAGCCAGATACATGAGCTATGTAATTAGACAATTAGTCCTTACCATCAGCTAGAATTATCTATATTAATGTCATTAAACAATATGGTTACATGTCTGTCTACATAAGAATCTCTTGACGTGTGCAGAATAGGTGATTAAATTTCTTGATTCAGAACAGGTATTGATATACATATTCTAGTAAAGATAATAGTTCTGAAAAGGATTCTGTTGAAAAGTACACAATCTCAAATGCTGATGGCTTGTAGGCCAAGAGTTAGGCAGAAATAAAATTAAATAAATATCATAATATGACTAAAAGTCAGGCTTAGATATATTTCTAGCAACACAGAAATCCACAGATGACAGTTTACTGCTTAGACTATTCTGACTTTGATGCTTCAAATTTCACTAACAATTTAAGTGTCCTCAAAACATGTAGAAGGCATGGCAAACAATAAGGAAATATAAGCTGTTGTATGTGGGTAGGCTTTTAAATCTATTTAGGACAACAATACACAGAAGTTAACTAGCAGATGCTACAGAGCACAGACCTAGTTTTTACTGAGCACAAGTGTAACAAACTTTTGTTTCAAATGACCTTCACAATCACTGCCAAGTAGTCTGCATACTAGTTATGGTAACATGCAAGAGCAAGTCAATTTGTGACTGTGAGAAAATTACCATCTTACTGTAAAAACTTTAATATTTTGGTCAGCTGTTGCTCTGCTGGTCTACAGTGATGGTTTCTGAAGCAATATTAGTCTAATTAGATCCCCAAATTAAAAGCAGACAGTTGTTGGTTAGCGTACATCTTCAGCTGAGAAATCAGTCTTAGATTTTGCCAGGTCTACAAATGCTTCTTTCCCTGCCATCACCTTCATTTCAAATTTAAACCAGATGACTTTCTTCCCAATTCCTATTTCCCCTTAACAATAGGATGAGAAAGAAATGCCTTCATTTCTGAGGAAAATGAAAGAGCTAAGTAGTAGAACAAGTCTATGAAAGAGCACACAGCTATATGTTAGAAATCTTCCATGTGAAGGGACAAAAAACTACTAGTAAGTATGATTTTGACAAATGAAACAGAGCTATAGAAGCAAGTTTTTTATTGAACCCCAAATATATGATTGTCTCTCTTCATCATTGTTCAAATTATTTTTCAGCTTATAAATATTCCCATTTCTTAATTTTCAAATGTTATTTTAGTAGGTACCCAGTACACGGCATCTTAAAGGACTTTTTTTGGTAATACAGATTGATTGCTGATTTATTTTATTTTTATTTTTTAAATCATCCTTATGTGGTATTCCCGTCCTGCTCTACTTACTACTTTCCACATTTCTAGTTGGTGAATTTGAAGCTCAGCCAAATCAAGCATTAGCAAAATAATTGTAAGTACAAACAGAAGGCAAACAGAGCACAGTAAATAATGAGGGGAGAGGATATGAGAAAGTGCACAAAAGGAACAAAGAAACAAATTCCACTTTGAATTATTAAGTCTTCCACGCTGCACCTAAGTGCACCGTTAACTTAACACAGGTGTACGCCACATGAGCTTATGAAAAAACTTGATTGTGAAGAGCGTAATGATGGCTCTGTGTCTGCAGCACATTCACTCCATGGTTCATTTGTGCATCTGTTATATATTTGTCTTGGAAAAAAAAAAAAAAGGAAAAGCTAGTACTTTCAGAGATGTTAAAGCAGTTGATCATCTACACTTAAAAGTACTGCACATAGTAGTTGAAAGTCCATATGCTAACGCAGAGCAACAAGGCAGCAAAACAGTTATGATAAGGTCTGGAGGTGCCTTTTACTCAGTGCTGAATTAGGGCTATATCTGAATGACTTTATGAATTCTGGTTATGGACCACAGATCCACATTGTAAAATCATGGGACAAAAATGGCCTCTGTCCTCAAAGGCTTACAATTTAAGTATAAGAAAAAACAGACCTGAAGACTGGGAAATAAAAGGGAACAACTAACAGCACGGTAGGTAATGACATCAGTACAGTGGCAACCTTATAGCTGTTTTATGAATTTTTCTATTACACCGTAATAGAAATGTTTTTTTTGGGAAGGATTTGAAAGAAGACGTTGCAATAATTTTGTGAATGTTCACAGGAAATGCCTTTAAACCTGTAGGATAACCTAGGAGTGAGCAAGAAAGCACTTTTTTTGAAAATTAAATGCGGCAGTCCTGGTAACTGGCATGATGTTTGATGAGCAGTGAGTGTAGGTCAGTCAAAGCAAATGAAAGAAGACATATAAGGGGAAATAGATAGTCTGGAAGTACCCTGAAAGCAAAGACATATTTAACGATTAATGTGACAAAAAACGTTGTGGAGGCAAGAGAGAAAGAAATGTGAAGAACATAATTTTGTATTCAAAGCAACAACATTTGATTACATCAAATCATCAGCATTTGATTGCATCCACTCAGAAGCACTTTGAATTTACATGAGGAGGAAGGACTGCCAAAGAGATGATGTTGCACTAATCAAGGAGGTGTGATGATGTGAGACTGGAAAAGCCATGAAAATACACAAGAAGGAATATAACTTTGCCATTTTATGTGGAAAAAAAATCCAAACAAACAGCAAATACTGGCCAGTAAGACATAAAACATGACTTAGATGTGAAACTTGGAAATGTTTGCCTTATTCTTAATTATCAATTTTTTCTTAATAATACCTTACTTAATCCAGAGCTTGAGTCCTTATATACTTAAAAAATACATAGCTCACAAAGTAACTCATATATATTGAATACACGTATGACAACCAAGAGCTTATTTATGCCATGTAAGTTTACTATCTACAGAGAAATGAATCCTCACATAGAATTCCATTACTTGAAAATGAAAATTCAAGTATTAGCATGGAATATCCCACATAATCAAACAGTCTTCTCTATTAATGTAAGGCATGCAAACCAAAGATGTTACATTAGTTAGCATGCTAACTTTGAACTTAAAAAGACTTTTCTCTTGCAGGCTTCCCTTACAGTTGTATAAATCAATTAATCCCTGATCTACAAATGCATTGGGATATCTAACTACTAATGAAATCTGTGGAAATGAGCATCATCCTGCCTCTGATCTCCACCTCACAATGGGTAGAACGGTTCACATCCTTTTAGCTCTCCGAGGTGTTGCAAAGAATCATCACAAGACAGTGAAATAGTGTAACACCACTTTGAGGACTATCTAATGATCAAAATTAGACAATGAACAAACATACACCATCTGGCTGTACAGAATGACTATTGTTATGTAATTATGCCTCAGTAAAACTAATTTTCATCTTATTAAGTATGATGCGTGACATTTATCTGCTGTGGATTAATAAAGGAAATAACATACTCCATGTTATTAGGTAAGACTTTGTCCAGTATGAATACAAGCACAACTTCAGGTACAATAAATACAGCAACTGAGATACAAGACTGAATGCAAACATATTGTATTTTATTCCAAAAGATTCACAGGGAATGCCCCTACTTCCCCACACACGGATCTACTGATCACTTCTTCTTGGTCTTCTTTACTAGAATCTGGCAAGCTGCACTTCAACTTTCCAAAAAAGTATGAAAATGAAAACTATTCAAGGAAAAATCTGCAGGAAACATTTCTGAGGATCCTTGCAAAGCAAGAGCGGTATTTTGTTCAGTTTCATACAACAGATCATTGGCTCCCTGACATACTCAATGAGAGTTGCAAAGAGCTGTTCCAGATGGTCGTATGCCAAGGACAGAACTGTAATGCAGTATATTGCCACACTCAATTCATTACCACACAGAGAAGTAATGCTTTTAAGCTCAATTAATTTTTTTTTTTTTTTTTAAACAGAGTTTATTCAGGCTGCAGGAAGCAGAAGTTGCTGCTGGGAGCTGTAGAAGGATTGCACAGGGATGGGGGCGAGGCCTCCAGAGAGGATATATTTCTTTATTTCCTTCAGGGCTGTTGTTTTTTCCATTGAGAGGAGGGAGAGGGAGGAGGAGATCCGCAAGCTGAAAAAGCAGTTTTCAATCAAGAAAACTTCTTTTGGTTAAGTACTCCCAGTTTCCCACATGCTGTTTGGTAAAGGGAATAAATGTGGACAGGTTTCATTTGTACATAACCTTATTAGAACTGTCTGACCGTTTCCAGTATTCTTTTTATATATTACACCATTAGGGAGCTTTTTGTAACATCTACAGTGAAGGATAAACATTTCATAATGGGAAGAGTTATGATCCCCGATCCCCAGTACAGCATGGTACTTGGACAGGTTTTTCTGAGAGAGGGCATCCAACCTACCAGAGCGCTCTAGTTCCCCCATTCTTCCTGCAGTGACCTCTGGAGGCATGGGATGCAGCACATAGGTGCTTCAGAATAACCCCTCCTGAAGAATTTTACAGTAATCTCCTTGAAACATTTAACACCTAGTCTCAAAGTAAGATTACTTTCTCTCCAAATCACATTGTAAGAGATAAAAATAAATAAATAAATAAAAATCAAAACCACGAGATATTAAGTACTAGAAACATTGAACTCCAGAAAAAGTGGTGGGAAAATTTGAAGGATTTACTTTCTCTGTAAACATTGCTAAAGCATTTAAATTATAAATTATGTCAAAAGCTTTCAAATATTTGTTTGCATTACATACATAAATTTTATATTTAGAATGATTTGGTTTTCATTCAAGTTTTTAAAACAAGACCAGATTTCAACCCAGAAAACTAAATTACAGTATAATAAATTCTAGATTTTTACAGCTCTTTAATTAAAAAAAAAAATACAGTAATACTTTTAGAAATGGGAATGCAAAATAAAAGGCTGGTATCTTTGCTGAAGTTTTCTGTACGTGAAATACTTGGATATAGATTGGATTCTATACTGCATCATACATCGTCTTTACACTAAAAATGAGTCAAGTAAGAAAGAAATGGACCTCAAAAAAGAATTTTAAAACCCAGTTAACCTAATAAACCATAACACTGGGTCTAAATGATAAGTAAAACCAAGGAGAAGCATATTCAAATCAAATAATGAAACTAACCCTAAAACAACACAGTAAAAATAATTCATTATGTTCCAGGTTAAACATGTCAATGTAACTAACAGAATTAAAAAAGAAAACAGTATCACAAGTAGGTCAAAGAATAAAGCTTCCATGATAGTTGCGGTAAATCTTAAGATAAAAATCTCCCTGAAGATATTAAGCACCATTTAAAACACCATGCATCCACCCTCTTGGTACATGCTGGAAATATCTCAATGGATGGCAAAGTTCAATATGGGTTCTTCCAGTTCTCAGCACACCACTTCCACAGATCATAAAATAGACCCAGATGCAGCAAAGCTGACTGCCAACTAAAAAGCAAAATGTGAACATCCTGAAAAAGGACTGTAGTAAATGTGTAAAAATTTAAGCCAAAAGGACAAGAAAACACTCATACCAGCTTTCTCTTTAAACAAATTCAAGCTGGAATTAAAATACAGTATTGCATACCACTAAGAAAAAGCTGATGTATTTAATTACAACTGATCCAAATTAAACAATGAAGTAGAAGATTCATGTAAAAGCAATTTCAAAACAAACTTCCTTATTTGTCAAATATATTGTAATAAAATTTTATTTTGGAAGTCTGCTGAGAAAAAGAATAATGTCCAAGCAGTTATACAAAAAAGAGAGCTCTGATTATTTTTAACAGCTGTTTTGCTTATTCTTATCTCTATAGCTTTTTAGCAATCCCACCAAATTTCCTATCAAAGTCTATAACCGTAAAGCTCAGACCGAAGTCTGCCGACAACGTGATTTCAGTCACCAACAGAAAGGAAAAGGAAAGCCTATTCCCCAGTGGCTGATTTTGTAATGTTAGCTTAACTCACAGATTGGTCAGAAGTCCTTTGGTGATTAATGTCATCTTTCAAGAAGTGCTGGTTGCCCTACAACATTTTGTGAGGAAGAACTTCATGGGCAACTTACACAACATCAAGGCCCAGCTAGAAGGGGCCATGCATATATTTTCAAGACCAAGAATTTAAAAGCAAAGTTTTCTATGGAATTGTGTTAGTAATAAATAAATAAATAAATAAATAAATCATTAGATGGCAGGAAAGAACCAGGTGATCTTATAATTGAAGAACCAATACTATCACTGTTTTTAAACATTTTTTTTTTATCTGTATTCCAGTCACTCCTTGTGGTTTTATCATTGCTTTGGTTAGATCTGCTTTTACTGCCCTCTGTTTTTCAGTGACAAACCAGAGTTTATTCTTGGTCACATCCTCCCCCTGCACGTTTTCCCCCAGAGTGGCCTTATATGCTCTTTTAGTCTTTCATCAATTCATCACTTACAAATCTTAGGCCACATTCCATCCTCACGTAGCTTCTTTTGCTACAGCTTGCCTCACTTTCAGAAAAATCTCTCAGATTCCCGTCATCTCCCCTTTTCTTGAAAATTAAATGAACAATAGTTCAATTTTTGTCTTTCCTCATGATCCCTCCTGTTTTTCTATATCACTTTCAGGAACTCATCCCTTAATTCAGACATGAATCTGTATCTTGGGAGCCATAAAATTGTGCATGCATTTCATAACGATTGGACCCACAGCCCATGGCCAAGCAGCCAAAACTCCCCCACCAGCACACACAGAAGGGAAGGAGGTCAATAATGCAGAAGAATGGAAGCTTGCAATGGCACGGACCAGCAGGAGGAAGAGATTTCACCTGAAGCCTGAGGTGCCCTTGCAGAACGGCTTCACCACTCTGCAGACTGAAGAGGAAAAGACCCGTCACATCAGGGGAGACTCGGAGCTGAGTAAGGCAGCCTGATCTGCTCCCCATATAACAACTGGTGCAACTAAGAATAGGTGATCGTGAGAGTGGTAGGCAACTACTACTGTAGAGAAGCAACCGGGCCAACAGACCCTGTGGCATGTGGGAACACCCAGAAGAGGCAGCGAGTGATTGTTGTGGGAGACTCCATGCTGCAGGGGACAGAGGCACCTATCTGTCAATGTGACCTCTTGTCTAGAGAGGCTTATTGCCCGCCAGAGGCTTGGATACGAGATATCATGGAAAGACTGCCAAGGCTTGTCCACGTTTTGGACTATTACCCTCTGCTGCTCTTCCATGTGGGCACTAATGATACCAAGGGCAAATTGGAAACTATCAAACAGGATTTCAGAGCTCCGGGGATGGTGGCCAAAAGTCTGGGAGCCCAGATCATTTTCTCCTCAATCCTGCCAGTGAGGGGGAAGGATGGGAGGAGGAGTAGATGGATTTTCCAAGTTAACAACTGGCTGCACTGCTGGTGTTGGCAACAGGCTTTTGGTTTTTTTATGATTTTTTGGTTTTTTATGATCATGGAACCCTGTTTGAAGACTGACAACTGATGCAGAGACACGATATCCACCTCATTAAGTGGGGCGTGTGTGTCTTTGCCAACAGGTTGGCCACCCTGGTAAAGGAGGCTTTAAACTATGAAAGACGGAGGAAGGAGAAAGTTATAGATACAGGATAGTCAGCAAAACATAGCTCAAGTCAGGATGCCTCCAGGGGGTACATGCAGATGGGGAAGTGCATACAGGACATAGCTATGAAGGATCCTCTTACACCCCTCCTGGGAAACCTGCATGCTCGATTACCTCTCTGAAATGCCTGTACACCAATGCATGCAGCATGGGGAATAAACACAAGAATTAGAGATCTGTGTGCGGTTTCAGGGCCATGATCTCATTGCAATTACAGAGACATGGTGGAATAGCTCACATGACTGGAATGCTATCATGGATGGCTACATGCTTTTTAGGAAAGACAGGACAGGAAGGCAAGGTGGTGGAGTTGATCTTTATGTGAGAGAGCAACTGGAAAGTACTGAGCTCCGCCTAGGTGTGGATAAAGAGAGAGTCAAGAGCTTACGGGTAAGGATTAAAGGGCTGGCTAACATGGGTGACACTGTTGTGGATGTTTACTACAGGCCACCTGATTAGGAAGTCGATGAGGCCTTCTACAGACAGCTGGAAGCAGCCTTATGATCACAGACTCTGGTTTTCATGGGGGACTTCAACCACCCTGATATTTGCTAGAAAGACCACACAGCTAGGCACAAACAGTCTAGGAGATTCCTGCAGAACACTGATGATAACTTTTTGACACAGGTGGTGAAAAGCCAATAAGGAGAGGTGTGTTGCTGGACCTCGTACTAACAAACAAACAAGAACTGGTTGGAGATGTGAAGGTTTGGGTCAGCCTTGGCTCCAGTGACCATGAGATGGTGGAGTTCAGGATCCTGCATGGAGGAAGCAGGGCAACAAGTAGGATTGCAACCCTGGACTTCAGGAGAGCAAACTTTGGCTTCTTTAGGAACCTACTTGGAGGAATCCCATGGGTTAGGGCCCTAGAAGGCAGGGGAGTCCAAGAGAGCTGGTTAATATTCAAGCATCACTTCCTCCAAGCTCAAGATCAGTGCATCCTTATGAGTAAGAAGTCAAGCAAAGCGGGCAGGAGATGTGCATGGATGAGCAAGGAGCTCCTGGCGAAACTCAATAAGAAGGAAGTACACAGAATGTGGAAAAAGGGACAGGCCACTTGGGAGTAATATAATAATGCTGTCAGAGTATGCATGGATGTGACAAGGAAGGTTAAAGCCCATTTGAAATTAAATCTGGCAAGAGATGGGAGCAACAAGAAGGGTTTCTTCAAATACATCAGTAGCAAAAGGAAGACTAGGGAAAATGTGGGCCCACCTGGACATGATCCTGTGCAACATGCTCTAGGTGACCCTGCTTGTGCAGGGGTATTGGACTAGATAATCTTCAGAGGTCCCTTCCAACCTCAACCACTCTGTGACTCTGTGACTGTGACCCTGTGATTGTTTTTGCAAGAGATAGATATAAAGGACTTTCAAATCAAAATAATAATAGTAAAAAAAAATGTGGGCAAACAGATTTCTGGCAGAACTAAATCCTCAAAATGACCTTTGAAAGCTTGCTCTTAGCCATCAAACCTTATTCCTGTCAGTCTAAAAAGAGAACTTTTTCACTGTAATACAACCTATAAAAATTTCATTTTACACCATGTTTATGAATTTGTAGAGTACAAAAAAGCATATTAAAATTAGAATCAAAATTTCAAAACCTCCAAAATTAGAAAAAAAAATTAAAACTAGTATTTTATAATTTTAAATTTTAAAACTTAAAATACCAAGCAAGTGTATGCAGGCTTTATCTTTCAGTTCTGTTTAACTAGAGGGCAGGGCTTTGCATGTGTATCATACAATACACAACAAGGAAGAGTCAGTTTAAATATCTCATTCTAAAAATTTGTCTGGTTTTAGTTACAGAAACACATAAAACAGTTCAGAACCAATAGGAAATGTTCTAATTTATCCTCCTCTAGCTTAAAAATGTCTAAGCTGGTTTTACTCAAACTTTGTAAAAATACAAACAAAAGAAGTTAAAAACAAAAACAAAACCTCCTGTTGCTTA
Source organism: Anseranas semipalmata (assembly GCA_013399115.1). NCBI lineage: Eukaryota > Metazoa > Chordata > Aves > Anseriformes > Anseranatidae > Anseranas > Anseranas semipalmata. Next base: position 252,772 of record VXAA01004026.1, on the reverse strand, counting down.
TAGACTGAGAAGCTGAATGTCATGTCTCAGCCCTGGAGTTATTTTTATGGACATAACAGTAAGCCACTCAGAAAAGAGCTTATAATGGAAAAAAAGACACACAATAACTAGACAGTAACTACAGTGCAACAATAATAGTAATATTCACTTCAAATGCATAATCCAAAACTCCATGCAAATGTGCTTGCAATGCAAAAAAAAAAAAAAATAGAGTTAACTGATTCAGATATACTCCAAATGATATCTGCAATGTTTGTGCTATGTAACTCTAAAAGACAGTAAGTTAAAAAAAAGTTCCTACCTACTGGCCATGTTCCATTCAAGTGCTGGATTTTGAGAATTTCTTTCACTCTCTGGCAAAACCCCCCCTTTTCCATTTTCCTTCTCTGGTTTCAACTGATTCCAATGGGCAGTACCAATGTTTATAGATTGGAGGTCTATTTGATATTGTCTGTCTTCAACCTCTGATCCAGGGTCTCGAAGTATTCCTAGATTCAGTGCTCTCCTGTAATGCCAAAAAAAAAAAAACCACAACCTGAAAAAACTGCAACAAACAGCACGATCAGGAATAAAGCTCAAAATCAGACCAAAATTTGTATCGAGCAAGTTTTGCTTAATAAGACAATAAAGAAAAGATACAGAAATAAGAAAACTAAGGTATCAATTTTGCTACTCTTGATTACATCTAAGCATTAGTTTAGGTCCAGATCTTCAAAAGTACCCAGTTGCCTCTACCCTATAGATTTGAATGATGGATGTGCAAATAAATACATTCCAAAGTTTAGCCAGAAGGGTATTTCCATCTGCAGCTGAGCATGGGGAACAGTCACATCAAGCTTCAACAAAACATTCAAGAGATTTTAGATGAGTGGATGCTGTGAAGACCATTTGTTCTTACTAGTAACCAGTACCAGAGGAGTTGTCTACTATCATTTGCCTTCTGCTAACGAGCACTAGGAAATCTTCCAAGAAATGATCTTGCTTCTTCTACATGGGGAACAACATAGCTTTATCTACAACGCTCATTTAGTAATATAATAAAAAAGTGCAATTGAACTTATCATTGTTTTTTTTAAGAAGCTAGATAAGGGCACAAGGATATGATCTCATTCATTTTGCTTTGAATCTATCATCACCTCAAATTGTAGTCTATTTTTAATGATTTCATACATTACTGAGTTGAAGTTTCAGCTTCTTACTTTCATATGTTACCCAATCTACTGTTCCATTCTAGGTTATTGTCTTACGTCAGAGTCATTATTTAGTATATAACTGCTGCCTCCACAGAGAACTTAATAATTTTGCAATTCAATTAATCATTGATGCTAATAATCTAAAAATAAATATGGATTAAAAGTAGCACACTGCAACCTGTGATGCATGCACTGATGCAATCTATAGTTACTGGTATGCAACCTACTTCAAAGTGCAATCCCAATGCTGTCCAAACTGAAACACAGTTGAAACTGCTGATACCATTGCCATTGTCACCAATGGAGTATGCTGGCAATTAAGATAATTAATTAACATCTACCCACAGGGGCATGCAAATTGCAGGAAAGCCAACAGTTTTGATCAAGTCAGTCCTACTGAGGCAGTGTGATGGCACTGTTCAGTAGCCCTACAACTTTCTTAAATGCTTATCTGAAATGCACTGAAAATCTGTTATGTCAGTAGTGGTATTTCAAAATTTAATGTGGTTTCTTAAAACTTAGGAATGTGTTTGTCAACTTTCCACATAGAGAGATCTAACCACAACAACTGTGTCTTTTATTATTCTTTCTAGGCGTTATTTCATCAACATGTATGTAGTTATGTTTTTTTTTTTTCTAACTGTAGATTATTGTATGACTCCGTATCTATTTACATACTTTGTTTAATGGAAGTAAATATTGGAATACATGTTTTGTGAAATACTACTCAAATTAAAGCACCAACTTACATATTTTATGAAACCTGTTTAACTATACAAGATACAAAATATGATAATTTCACCTGCATAATGAATCATTCTCTCATCTACTTAACAGTAAAGAATATTTTTCATTCATTTTTTTTACGAGCAGCTTGAGAACTTGCATTAAGCTGTACCTAGCACTATATTCCTTAGGCTTATTCAGCACAACCATGACCTGGTGAACTGAATTCCCGGAGCAAAACTTGGCTGTATGCGGCAATCTGAAACTCCACATTGTGACAATGGCTTTCTTCCCCTCACAAATAACTTATTTAATCATAAAAACAATGAAATTACTCTTCGACACACACACACTTAGGCGCAGCAAAATACACAGAGCTACTATTCAGAGACAGGGTACTAGAGCATTGGCTAGTATATATGTAAACTATATAGTATATATATTCTGGCTAGTATAATATTCATTTATTGGATTTTTTTTTATTTTTTTATTTTTTACTTTATCCAATTCATTTTGTAAAATCTCAAGGACTGGATAATGTCTGTACTGCTTTGGGGTATCACAGCCTAACACTTTCATGCTGATATAAAAACTGCATTTTCGTTCAGCTCCTCTGTTAACAATCTCCTATGTATAATGCAAAACTATTCCTCTGATCCTTTAGATACACCTTTGAAATCCAAGCAAACAAATTATGTTTCTATAGATTACCCATTTAAAGAAATGTGTATGTAACACATATGTAAAATATGAGGATTAGTTATTAATGCCTTGATGTTTTGACTAAATCGATCATTTCTTTCAGAAAGTACATCTTGCCAGCTTTATACAAGGATCAAAATACAGCCTTTTTTCCAAATATATACATAGATGCATTTACATGACCACTCACTTGCGGTTTTCTTTATCAAATATTTTTGTACGTATACCCCCAGTTTAATTAGGTGTATACCTTCTAGAAGGATGAGAATAAGTTAAAATGAAGCAGAATGGCCTATTCTTAAACATACACACTATGCATAAGCTCTGTAGTCTTTTTCATTCTGTAGCTTTCAAATCCCTTACGGCAAATAAAATCAGGGAAAAAGAGTAAGCTGAGATTCATGACTTCTCTATCCCTAGCATAAAAGCTATTTTACCAGCTGAAATGTACCGTAGGTGTAATGATTTTAGTTGCTTCATCCTTCTGAAAACAACCTCACTATCCCATCTGAACCTTTGAGCAGGTGGTATAGACTACAACAGTTGGTCAATAATACAGTAAAATCATAAGCAAACAAAGAAGACCATAAGCATATAACAGGAAACACAGCTTTAATGTTTTTCTTTTCAAATTGATTTAGTCTGGGTCAGGCTTTTTGTATGTTTATATAAGAAACAGCTCATGTTGAACCAGTTACTACATGCTGCTGAATAGGCATAATTCTGAGACCCACTGTAAAGAAGTTAAATCTATTCACTTATAACTCATCTGAGACCTACAAAAGGCTAAACAAGCCAGAAAAATGGCATTTGAAGTCTATATGTTATGTAACGATTGAGAAATATTCATAGACTTCACACACAACAGTTAATTTCTGTCAGCACTTACAATATCTCTGTGTGCGCTCATTTCCCCTTCCAGGTATACAGATGACAAACAAACCTATCCATCCAAATTAAAGGTTTTGCCCTGATGGTAAAAGATGCTTCCTATTCTAATTCCAAAGGAAACAGACAGTAAACTTGGATCAAAATATACCCTCTACTTTATACGGGTAAAACTAGTGGCACCTTGTTGGACCTGGATAGAGATGCTATGCAAGAGGACTACTTCCTCTTCTGCTTATACAGTCTGAGTCCAAATGGAGTAGGAAAGCCCATGATCCATGAACAAGAAGTGGCTGAACTAGTGTTGAAATCACAGCAATAATTATCGCTAGCCTTATGCTCTGTAATTGCCTTTTTCGCATTCCATTCAACATAATTTCTTAACTTATTCTCCCCAACAAGGCCACTGAAAGTGTTATACCAAATAGGGGGAATTTGAAACAACTGTTTCTTGGGGAAGCAATGGGCAACAGCTCCTTTTGGAGTGAGATGCTACGGGCCATGATGTTAAGGGCAGAAAGAAAAAATGTGGTAAATCTAGGACATCTATGATGACAATACTGGCCTTTGAAAATGCTGAGCTTTTATTAGTAAAACTCAAGGCAGGAATCAGCTTTCTGAAAAATGATAACTATTTTTTTTTCCCTTTCTTATAGCAACTGGATGCCATTGTCACAAAGAAATTGAAGCTTGAGCCACTGGGAGAAAAAACGAACTTCCCCAGCATTGCAGAATGTAGACATCTTAAAGCATGAATGAAAGTAACTCTGTATCACGGCAGTTCATGATGGAAGACTTGGATGTGTCTAAGTTTGGACAGACTAGAAAACATATTTGTGAGAACGACCCAAAGAAGAAGGAAAAAAAAGACAGGACACGGGAGAGGATAGGACGGAGAAGAAAGATGGGATCAGGGCACTAAAGCTAAAATTACATAAAAGCTGTAGCTAAGAAAATTCTCTTATTACAAGAAAGGAGGAGGAGACATCCTTAGACAAGAAGGGAAGGTCCTGACAAATTTCTAAAATTTTGTACATAATCCTGGGTATGCTTTCTGCCTTATAGCCTGAGCTCCGTAACTTTCCTAAATGGTAACCTTAGCTCTTTTTCCTCACCCTGCCATCTGTCCCTACAGAGACTCATTTGTGGCTCAACAGACATAGTGTTTTATGATTTCTGGGATGATGGAAACAGTTTAATCTGAGTCAGTAGAGCAGGCTCTCAAATGCTGCCACAGGTAAACCTCACTTCTCACCATTCCTGCCTTTTTTTCTCAGAACAGTGCCATATACGGCTGGCTTTGCCAGCCACTACTTCTCCCCTCTCCAGCTCAGGCTCAGAAGAACTCAACTACTGCCCCATCTCCACGCTTGCTGGCAGCACAGTCTGGATTTGGATACCATCAAATTTTTTATCCAGATCACCATTTTAGCAAATGACTAGTAAACTCTAACTTATATATAATTCTTATCTCAGCACTGTAATGATTAAATACAAACTCAGTACAGTTTAAGACTCTTCTGTTTAATGCTTTACCAATAAGAAGCGATGCTATCTTGTTCACTTCACTTTTCATTGTAACATTAGTTAATCTTCACAGGCATCTGTTTCATAACAACAAAAACTACATTCTCCCTTATTAGCTCCCTTATTAGCTCACTAGTGTTGTGTTCTGTGCAGCCAGATAAGCCCTCATTCCCTACAGAAGTACACTACATGGTGGGTGTCCTGTAACTCGAAGTGGTTAAAGTACCTGGATTTAGTTTTGGTTTTGGAGGACCTTGTAAAAGAAAACATCAGTGCTAGCTCCATGAGCAAAATAAAAATGATTGACCACTTCTAAACATTTACATAGTAGACAAATACATCAAATTACTAAAGCTGAGGGAAAAGTTATTAACTGATTTCCAACTGAATACTTTTTGTAGTCATCAATGGTCATACTTATAACTATATAATGGTTTGTATTGTTTATAGCTTTTCTGAATAGACATAAATCAGTTCCCTGCAAACAGAATAACATTAAGGGAAGGCAGTCATGATCTTCAACAATGCTATCACACTATCTACAACTGTTTCTCTTCTCTTTCCAAGACAGGTATTAAACAGTCACATTTAAAACAAATGTAAATGGGATACATACAAACACAGACGTATCCCCTCTCACAGCGTCTAGACTTTCCCAGTTGCTCAGCAATAACTCTGTCTTCTACAGAAGATAATAATAGTAATAATAAAGCTAACTTTTTTTTTTTTTCCCCCAGAAATCTTATCAAAATATGCCACTTGCTTTTTACTAAAACTTTTCAGCACAGCTTTTTCTTGCCAAGCTGGAGCAGACAGGTCTTCCCTTACAATTAATTTGTAAGCTTTGTAATATAAATATAGACAACAATGCAGATAAAAATCTTGGTTCTTAATCAAACTGCTCAGAGATGAAAGCTTTTGAAATTACAAACAATCACTTCTGGCTAACTACGTTGTGTCATTGACCAGTTTCATCAACTACTACTACTGAATTGTACAGATATTTACTTTCATCCTAAACCATTTTTAAAAGGACTGGTTTTCGCTGAGCTATCATAGTGCAAGAGAAAAGAAATATATTGTTTTTGAACATACAGAAGAAGAAATCTGGAGAACTGAATTTAATGTTTTGTGCCTATTTTGCACATGTGGTTGATACCCTCCCCAAAAGAATAGAAGATGCTGTTTTGGCTAGAGCAGAGGTGACAAACCTAACTGGAAACATGGACATGCAGAAGACCTAAATCTGCCAGTTGTCCATACACTGTGCACAAGGAGGCCCGGGACAAGAGAGGCTGCTTGGGCAGAACGCTGGACAGGACAGGTTTCCCTCTCCCAGGAACATGCCAAAGGAAAATAGGAGATGCAGGTTTCATTTCTACTCTCTCTAAGCTTATTATGTGACTCTAAGCAACAAAATTAACATCTTTGGCCACCACTTTACTCATATATATTGTGGGCATAATGCCAAAATAACATTGTGAATATAATTAATTGCATATAAATCATTTTGAGATCATCTGATATACAGTGTTGTAAGAATGCAAATGTATAAAATATTTAAAAATTAACTACTGCTAATTTTTAGCAAGATACTATTTATGTAACTTAAATATTTTTGCTTAAGTATTTTTATTCTGAAAACCAGCAGGTTCAGAGGAAAAAAATAACAACATCTCTCCACCCCCACTAATTACAGCGGTGGTGCCAGGTGGGTGCTACTATAATTCTACTCGCTATCCATTTAGGAAGGTCGGATTTTAATGAACTGGACCACACCAAGGACAGGACTGGTAGCAGTGCACTGATTATATAAAAGCCACTGAACACATGAAAGGAATTACAGTAGATCACACATCAAACATTTTGGCCTGGTGCTTCCTTCCTTGAGTCCTACAGGCAGGAAATGCTCTACATATCCTGTGAGGTGACCAGACATGTAAAAGTAGCCCCTTGCTCCATGGGCTCTGGTACAGTCATTTCCTGCAAATACACTGAAAAACTTTTGCTGTGCAGTTGTCTTCTAGAGTTGTATCTGGAACACAGAATGAATGATCCTATGATGATAAGGTATGGCATGGTAAACTATGAAGTAATTTCAGCTTGTCAGAAAAAAAAGCATAAAAAGAAACAAAGCTGAAGTTTGCAGCTGTGCATTTAGATGTCATCTGGTTTAATGACTTTTGTAACTTTATTGTTTAAATTCCTCAGCAAAAATAACAGCCTGAGCAAGTCTGAACTTTTAAAGATCAGTTTTTCATTTTTATACTGTTTAATGTTTAGACAGTTTGAGGAATCTCATTATATTTCTTAAGCAATCACCCAAATTCAGGGAGCATAGTATAAATATACAGTTGACAGACTGTATAAATGATAAGTATGCACAATTCCAAAGGAAGGTCTGTATGATATTTTTGGATGCCAAATGTTTCTAGGAAAAACAAGTGCAATAGTGTTTCTCTAAATAAAGTCAGTGAGGACAGAGCTTGAACAGTTTAAGTGGGTGGGGTAGAAGTCTAGGGTGGGGAGGTTAGCAAAAAGAAGTCAAAATACAATAATTTTATCTCAAAACTTCATGCTGTTTGGCTCTAAGAGGATCTCTGACTTTGATTTCTCAAATATTTCATGTGTACTTGCTTTGTTAAGGTAAACAATCTTGTGATTTTGTCATTGCTTTCATCCTGTATTTTATTTGATCATTTCACCTTGTTTAGTGATACAACACCTCAGCCTTTTCAGTTGTTCTATAAATTCACCTGGAAATATCAAGGTTGAGTTTCACTGAATGCAGTCTTCATATCTGATGCATGGTATTTCTTTAACTGGCATGGTACAATCTATAAGACATACTGTCCACAGTTTGATAAACTGACAGGATTTGTTTTCGAAATATTGTATATCGAACTCATACCTAAACAGAAGTCAAATTCTGTAAGAAGTATTACAGAACATTAGAAACAAATACCATTTTTTCCTTTATATACCTATGCACATTTTCAGCATGTGCATATTGTAATAGATGTTTGCAGCACATAGAGTACAATATGAAACCACTCTAAATTGCAAATATTTAACTGTTTAACTTTCCAAGGCATAATTCATGTTTATCTTTGGCATAGATTAATCTCCCAAGACGCCACTTGTATTTTCGTTTTCTTTTTGCAGAATCATTGCATTCATAAAGGCAAGTTGTAAATATTTTAAAAATATTGAATATTACGTTGTAAAATACGCCAATAATAGCATGATACCAGTAATAGCCCAACCTACTGTTTTAAAGTCGTTTTATGCTGAGAAAGACGAAACACTTGCCTTTCTTAAAAATTTTCTCTAACACCTCTTTCCTGTAGTCCTTGCAGTGCTTTTGTCATTTAAATATCATTGGGAAACTGTCCTGATAGAAAACCCATTCCATAATCAATATGAAATATATTACCTTTCCTGTTAAAAAGAGTATTTTGTCTTCTTTAAAACTCCATTCAATTATTGTTAATAGCATTTCCAAATTCAGTATGAATTCAAGATATATCAAAGGGTAGTTTACTATTAAAAATGCTTTCAGAGGGGAAAAAAAAAGAAAAAAGAAAGATATAAATTTTCTGTATTCGTTGTCAGTGATTTTTAGACTGTAAAAGGCAGAAATTATTCATAATCATATGGAAATGAGATATAATATATATTACATAATATATATTTTGCATTTCCACAGATAAAGATTTGTCACACGCATACTGAAAGAAAACAAAAGATTATGAGTAGAGAGGCAACATAGTTTCAAACTTCTGCTGATCAGTTAGATTTCAGAAGAAACTCTTAGAGCCATCCATACAAACTGATTTTCCCACTTGAATCATTCTTTGACAAAATGAAGGGTGGCATATTTTGTACACATCATAAGCTGTATGGGAGTAGTTATATCTTCACTTTTTTGTGTGTTTTAAGGCTATAACATGATTAAGGCATGCTACTTTATATTGAATATTCTCTTATATCAACTTATCCACAGGATGCCTTTGGATCTCATTAGAAAATTTGGAATTCAGAGGAAAAGCAGGAATTCACTTTATTTAAAATAATTTTGGACAAAAAACAATTTGAAGATAGTAAAATACTTGGGTTCAGCCAGACCTCCCCCAGCTCACAGGTTATGAAACTGCAGCCAGCTAACCACTGCTAGTCTGCTGAAAGTAGATGCTCACATGGCTCTGAATTGTTCTTGCTTTTACATTCTGAAATGCAATAAATACTGTGAAATGCATTAGATACATATTATATGATAGCAGTATTTAGATTTATCTAGATTTACTATCATAAGGAAGATTTGAGTTGCCTCAGGAATGTACCAAGACTGGGACTGGATGGAAAGATAGCCCATTTAATCATGAACAAAGGGGCAAGCTCAGACCGTTGGCATAGTTTTGTAGTGGAATTTGGAAAATTAAGAGATGTCAAGACAACTTTAGAAAAGGAAGTAAAAATCACCTAAACAGCGAAAAAGGGGCAAGTGACTGACTGATTACCCAATTAAGAAGCTTATAGATTTCCTATTGAAAACACAATTAGCCTACTTGAGAAAATCAGATTTGCTTGAATGTTGACTTTTTTTCATAGCTAAACGGGGATTTTTTATTTTTATTTTTATTTTTTTACAGGCATTCACTCTCTTCCTGCTCCTAATCTAGGTTGTAAATTAACTGGTTTCTCATGATATTGATAAACATGTGAATGTCAATTTCCTTTCATAATTGCGCAGTCTCCTCTTTAGACATGATGCATTTCTGCATAATAATTGCATCTACTATATTGTGTTTTCAGGCAAGAAATTTGGTGTACTCTCACTCTTCCCAGTCCTTCCTCTTTCTCAAAGATGTTATACCCCCTGAAATTGATTTTCCTAAATTTACTTTTTGAGTATTTGTACCTGTAAGTCTGAGCTTTTCCCTTTGTGATTTAAATTCAATTCTACTTCTTTTCTTCAGTTATGTCCTATATAATGAATAAATCTGGAGTTCAGAGAATTCAATGCAAAATCATCAGTGCCTGTAAAATTCTACCACTTCAGGTTTCCTGAGAGAACTACAGCTTTGAGTTCACATGCCTGTGGGCAGAAACCCCTGCTACACAGACAGAAGCTAACCTACAGGCAAGACCTCAGCTATAAAAGAAATGATTCTTTCAATTCCACATTTAGTTCTTTCTAGAGCTAATTCGGTATCAACTAATTGCTAATTAGCACTCCAGTTTGCTTAGTGTAAATGCAAGCATGCTCATTTTAATTCTTACAGGAATGAAAAGTCTGAAAGGCAATTGTTCGAACTGCCATTTCTCCTATCTTCTTTTCATAGAATATTAGGACTTGAACAGTCAAGATGGTGTTATCAAAACACAGGACAAAACACAGTTTACCTGGTAAGTTTTCTCCTTTCTTTGTTTAGAGAATTCTTCTTGAACATTAAGTACAGAGTGCCCTTGAACTCCCTGCTCTTGCATTATTCCATATTGGATTTTTATAGTTTTTTTGTCAAATGCTTGAGAACTAGAAAAATGTAGTCCCCAAAACTTCCAGCTTTCCTAAGACATTATGGTGGGTTCTTTTTCCTTTCAGAAAAAGCTTTTGAACATCCATCTCTTCCATTGTGAAACCACTTCCCTGCCATCATTTTCCATTTTTTTTCTGGCTTTGAGGGAGGACTGAAGCAGAGGAAAGGAGTGTTCCACCACAGCATATTTTGACTTTGGAGATTATGATATACCTCTTGAAGGTATTTCATCAGTTCTTTTAGGGACTTAAGGTAAAGCTTTTAGGTATGTTACTAGTAGTGAGCTTATTTCCTCTTCACTAGATCATTTCTAGTCTTTTTCATAGCACAACTAACTGAATTACACCTAAAAGTCAAGCATATTCTCCTTGACTTATTACCACTAGATAAAATTTTCAAGTATTAACAACTTTTGACAAGGGGTGTAAAATTCCACAGAGAGATCTAGGAAGGCTTTCCAAAAAAAACCAAGAGACTAAAGCATTACGAGGTATTGTGCACATCACTGAAAGGGACTCTTTTTTTTTTTTTTTCCCAAACACCTTTAATTAATCTAGTGAAATATTCAGAAGATGTGGAAGAATGCAGCAGAACTTCAAGAGAGATCTCCTTGAAAGGTCAGCTTACAAAAGAAATTCTCATACATAGATACTTGCCTTAAATCTGAAACAAAGCTATGAATATAAACGACACATTTTGAGTCCCATTCCTTCAGTCAATTGTAAAACCACTAATTCTTTCATGTTACTAAATACAATTACTGCAACTTAAATTTATAAGCAATTATTTGAGATTGAAGTGACTAGATTTTTCTTTCTTCTATGACAAAAAATAAACTGATAGCTTTTGTTTTGAAAGCATACTACTGCTAAATCTTTAACTGTGATACCAACATACTGAACTTTTTGAAAGTAAACTGTTACATGCACATAGGCTGTACTACCTTAAAAGGCATACTTACGTAAAGGCTTTTTAACATATTTGGAGTATGCTTTAAAAGATGAAAAACAGGACAAGTTGAATCTGGTAGGAAACTGACCTCAAAACTCATCTTTAGTACAAAAGTATGAAATATACAAAAATCATAAAGAACCACAGAGAACAGGTAAAGGACACGACAAAAACGAGCAGAGCCTAAACTCAACAGGATTCTTATTAAGGATAAACTGTTGCTGAGGTAGCTTTTGGCAGCAGGAGACCGTCTTAGAAACCTACATCCCACCATAGGAAGCCACAGAATACACCATTGCTTTTGTAAACATTAAATAGAAAGCCTTCACACTAAATTAGTTAAAGCCTACTAAAGCCTACAGGATATACAGAAAGCTTGTCAAAGATGTTTTTGAACAGAGGTTTTAAGTAAGCTCCACTTACAGTGCAATGCCAGGCAAGACTAATCCTCATCTACTAGAAATATTCCTCTGTATTCACAACATTGACCATGAAGACTATGAATCCATTGTCAGGTAGTTCAACAGAATCCATGAGGCACCCAAAACATGTAAATGATGGTGGTTATGAAGAAAATTCAGTATTTTACTTTCTGTCTGGAGCTTAAAAAAAAACAACGCAAGGGCAGTACACAGATACAGACATATAAACAAACAAATACCCAGCTCACTGTAGTGCCCATTTGGGAAACTGCAAATTCTGTCATCTGTATTTTGCTTGAGTCCAGTTTAGTAAATACTTTCTTTTTTTTTTTTGTTAATAAGCTGCAATGCATGAGGAACACTATAGATTTGTTAAAATTATTTTTAGAAAGCAACTTCTATAACTCTTGCAGTTACATGATATAGTGGGCGGTTTTTTTAATTATGCCAAGAACCAAGGAAGCTGTCTGAAGAATAAGTATAGAATGATGGTCAGAACCAGCACATAGCAGAGAATGCCCTCCTCTCAATTTTTGTTGAATATATGCACATACTGCCTTAAATGAGGAAACAGAATTTTCCGATTTGCTTTGCAGCTGGATTTGCTGATCTGCAAGTTTCCTCTTGTTCTTTGAAAAATTGTCACATACAAGATCAAATAATACTATTCAATAGTTAAATATCTTTGGTTATCGGGAAGAGTTTAAATCTGTTCTGTTCCTATCCTGCAAAGACAGGTTATATCTATGTATATATATATATATATATTCCTATGTTCTATTCATATCACCTCCAAACTTGTTTATATTTTATTGCTGGAGAACACAGACTATCATGTCAGAAAAATGGAGTATCTGTGATTTATGTCAATCATTGACATTGAACTCGATGGAGATGCCTGATACTACCTCTGTATTTTATTACTCTCAACTTGCACTTGTGTTAGCCATTAACATACCAGTGTTAGCCATTGCCTTCTCACAGGGAAAAAAAAAAAAAAAAAAAAAGCAAACCCAACAACTACCAAAAGCACCAGAGGGCATGAAAAATGTTTTGAAAGGCTGAAGAGCGTTACATTTATCTTTGTGTCCTACAACTAATAGACCCCATAAGAATATATGAACCAGTCCTCAAAAAAAAAAAAAGAAAAAACAAGTAATGGATTTATATCTTCAAGGACACACACACACGCACACAAAGAATAGCCCCTGGAGTGCAACAAGAACACTGTATGTTACTTTTTAATCTGTATTTGACTGCACCGTAATCAGGTTTAATAGCAATAAAGGGAGATAAATTAGCGCACGGAGTAAGAACTTAAACATCAGAAGAAACATTAAGCATGACTTTTGTCTGTACTTAAGGTGGTTGAGCACTCATCTCTCTTGGAAAATCAGTAAGGGCCAGGAACATTGCTCACTTAAACAATACAACTTGATTTATTTAGGATAACTGCAATTAGGCTTTAATTTTGCCATGGGAACTTTGAATTGTGTCCCATTGAGTAATACATTCAATTATCTTTCCTGAACTAACATAATAGATAATTAGTCTGTATATTTCTGATAATCTTTTTTGTTAAGTAATCAAAAACCAAACTACTTAAAAATGTTAAACGGAAAAGACTTTAGCAAACTGTTTTGCAAAAGAAAAGATCTTCTATCCAAAAAGTAGTTTAAGAACTGTGGTATGAGTTTGTCATAGATAAAACCCTCTGAGGGACATCAGAGAACCCACAAATATCTATGGAATGAACCGCAATCTGTATACAGAAGTTAACAAATGTCTCATTACAAATGGGATATGGTTTTCCCAGTAACAGAAGCACAGAACTTGCATTATATTTAACTTGAGATCCTGTCATAATTAAAAATACTACAAAGAAAAAAGTCTGCTTTATATATCACTGGAAATACTTTGCAGCAAACAAAACTTTTGTTGAACCAAACGTGATGGAAATTATATTTACTCACAAACGGTTGAGAAGAAAACTGTAATATAATAAATAATAAGTTTTTAAAAGCTTTCCTGAATTATTTTAGAATAAATTATTTACCACAGCCATGACCTTTGGATGTTAATTTTCACTATATAAGACAGTAAAGTAAACTTGAAGTGGCCATTCAATTATTTTATTTTATTTTATTTTAAGAATTAGCAAAGGAAACCCAGGGAAGAAATTAAGCAGTTTGCATAAAGTAAGTGAACTTTACTGAACTTAAGTAACTTGCATAGGTGGACCACTCCATCTCTTAAAATGGCATTAATTCCTAAGGACCAACTAATTATTTTCTCCCACACTAATAGAAAACCAGACACCTCCTTCTCTTCCTCCCCAATATTTTACAGTAACAGGCAAAATACTAAAGCTGCTTGGTTAGAGAAATAGAAAGATTAAAGGGAGGTAACTTGAAAGAAGGAAAGAAATGTAAAAACTGCAATAATGTTGCTTTATAACATAAAATGTACAACACAACTCACATAAATAACTCTAGTTTTCAGATTTCCTTTTATTTTCCAGTTTTACAGCTTATCTGCAAAATTTTTCATTGCATTGAAGTTGCTGAGTATCTAAACTGTGAAAGGTATCCTGGGATTTTTAAATGGTATTTCATGTCCTTTTTCTTTGTCTCTGTGCCTTTTTTGTTTACCTTTTAAAACTGTTACAGTATGTTTAATAATGCCAATGCTCAATCTGAGAATTTTATTAAAATTCCTAGTTCATAGTGTCAGATTCTGTGCTGTGTTTCAAAAGGCATGAGCAGGATGGTGGATTAAGCTGCTGCAAGCCCAGGCTGCTGCAATCCTACCCTTCTGCCAGGGCTAATCCTTGTGCGACTATGCAATAAAAGGGTTCAGGGGAATGACCTGACTGAAAAAAAATTGCCTGATGCCTCCAAAACATTTTGAGCTCCTTTAGCTCCCTCAGCCAGCTCACTACAAACAAGTACAACCAGCAACACCACAGAGCTGCAAAGAGGAGTATTAGAAGAGTTGAATTTAGGTCAGCAGCCTAGGTGGGCACAAAACTCATTGTCCAAAGAAGACTGTAGCTAAAGTAATAATAAAAGTCAATATTACATCCACCCTACTCTGGGCTGCTCCAAAGAAAGTCAGACAGTATCCAGTCTCCCCAGGGAGGCCCAGGGCCAGGCTTTTACTCCTTCAGCCCCCTCGCTCTGGTGGGAAGGTGAGAGACTTCTCTAGTCAAAGAGCTCTTCAAGCATCTGTGGGCTTTTTAAAAGCATTTTCTCTCCACTGTGTTGAATCAAGAGTTCATATTTTTCAAACTTTTAGTTCTTCCCCATATTTTCAAATGGGAGGAAGGGGATTTATTAGGGTTAAGGGAAGTAAATAATTACACAACCTGGTTTCAGCAAAGGTGTGTTTCAGTGCTCGTTGAGGAGAAAGAAACATGAGACTTCTGAGGGGTTCATTTAAAATGTGCAAAAACATTATGAAACAAGAAAGAGAAGAAATGACTCTTCCTTAGGAAAGAAACACAAGAACTGCAAGAAACCTAAGGTCTCAATAAAAGAAAAAACCTATGCACAACAATGTACATAACAATCATTTAAAGATTAGGAAATAGCAAGGCAAGTAGTTCAAAATAATGAGCAATTCAGTATGTAAAATGGTAACAGAATATAATGCAAAGTTTAAATGGATTAAAACTAACAATAATTCAAACAATTCTTTGATTTTATTTTGATTGGCTTTGCTATAACAGGCTTCATTGCAGCAGAATTGCAGTTTTTGGTCAGGAAATGGAAAAAAAACATTACTTTAAACAGCACCTCAAAGCAGTACATACAAAGGAAATCATAATCTCTCCCCCACTCGAACACCATAAATATATTACAGATTTCTAAACTGAAGTTATATCAATTTCATGTGCAAGCGCCATACATGCTTCACAGCAAACACTAAATAACTGTGTTAAAATAGTATTTGAGACAGTGAGAAATATCAGAAGATCAAGGAAACTCTGAGTTCAGGCTGCTGTGTATCTTTAATTTGGTCTTGACTTCAGTCTCGACTTTGCAATAGTTAAGATCACCCACAGCTGAGAAACCTTGTTACAGAACAAATTTGTCGCGTGCTAGCACAACAAAGAAAGCAATGTCCTTGTGAAAGTTCTGCTTTATAACTGCTATTTACTTCTGACCTTCAACTGTCAAGTGGTAGCAGCTTTATTAAATAGTCACAGAAAGGTAGAAACACTACAAAAAATATATAAAATATAATACTGAACACTTTGCAGATTCTTTTTTCTTTTTTTGAGGAGACGTTTCCCTCACGCCTGTCTCCCAAGTTCACAGCCAAACTGGCTGACCTGAGAAATTCACGACCTGAACCCCCAGGTTTAAAGGCAGTCTGAAAGCCTATTCCCAGTTTAGTTCGAAATTATACACAGTGGTTAGTGAGAATGAGCTATACCTGAATAATGAAACAATCATAACCACACCGTAAACTCAAAAGCTATACCAGAAAACCAAATGGGGTTGCCCTGGGCACTGAGATCCCCACTCTACTACGACAACTCCTTCACCAATTACCTAAGGGACTAGAGTGAGGCAAACAGCCAAAACAAGGCTTGTACATGGAGCATGAGGTAGTTATAATCATATTTGCCCGCCGAAGTGTCTGTGCAAGCCAGTCATAGCTGGTCAGTCACTGACCTAGAATTGGTACATGAGGCCATGGGATACCACTGGATTGCACTGCACTAACAAGCACCTCCACAAGGTGACCAAGCTTGGAGTGATTCTCCTCACCACACCTCATCACTGGAGTCCCTCCCAAACACACAAGAAAGTTCCCATGATCTTCTAGGCCAAACCTGAAGGAATTTGAGAGATCTTTGAAGAAATCACTGCCAGCCTCTGGATCTGCTCTTTCTGGCACAGATGCCAGCTCTCTGAACCTCCATGAAATTAACTTCATTCCTCCTCCCCACTCCTCATGAAAGGCTGGGATGCTGCTAGGGCGAAGAACACATTTGTGCAAATATCTCAGCCAAATCAGAAGCAGTGTACCCAACTGAAAACAAGGGAAAACTTTGCAGACAAAACTAATAAGAAGTTGGTAAAGCAGAAATGAAAGTAACAATACATAATGGGGGGAGTGCTATTTTTAAACTTAAAACCTTTTTTTTTTTTTTTTAATATGCACATTGCTTGAGAGTTACTCGGAGACTTCAAAAAATAACTTCATCAGTTTAACAGATTTCATCTTTGCTGTGTTTGAATGAATTGGTTATTTGTGTGAATTGATTCTTTATTGACATTTACTTGACAGTTCATTTTCCTGACATATTTAATAAGGTTTACGAAACAGCTGCCCTGATTAACAACAAATGGATGCTTAAATAACATAATAATGGCCATGCTCTTTGATAGCAGTGTTTCAATAAAGAGTGTTTCAATTTGTTTTCCATAAGGAACTGCACAAAGAAATTCAAAATCATTGTAAGAATCAGAGGAAAAAATTCAGTGCTACTAAGTGAAACAGAAAATATAAAGTGGGCATGAGTATTGAACACACAGTGCTTAACTTCATGAAATTTAGGAGAAAAAATAAAGTTGTATGAACGCTTTTCTTATTTTGAAATGTATTTTATTTTGACCATCACAGTATAAAGGAAAGAAACGTATTTTAAAAATATATATTTAGCCAAATTAGTTATATATTATTGCAGATTCCAGTAAAACTCTCCACTGAAGAAATTTCAAATAAAAATAAGATTGATAGTTAAAGCTGAACATTTTAAAAGTTCAATTCCAAATATAAATGAAGCTTTGAATAGCTCTTGGTATTAGATAATTAACAAGCTACATTTTTGAAATTAAATGGGCAGTTCCAGCTGTTATTTTACAATTAGTTTCCACTGAGGGTTTTAAATTAATAACTGCTGCAACAGCCTCAAACATGCCAATGTTAATTAGGAGTGATGTTTCCATGTAATGCTATCCATATATATGAATATTTTACTGGGGGAAAGGTCTAGGTAGACTTTTTTTTGCCTCTCTACTAAAGACAGAAGAGAGAAATGTAAAGCAGGAAAATATTACTTCCAAACCCAATGACAGACAGAAGTTCAGGACATTTAAGGAAAATAAAGAAGACTTTCCTAAGCTCTTTATGCTAAAAAATAAAAATAAAAGTAGGGTTCAGCTACAGTGGCAAAAGGTAATATTTAGAACCTGATATTTAATGGGAATAATTTGATTTTAAACCCAATTCAATAATTAATAAAGCTAGGATTATTAAATGCAAAAGAAGTAAAAAAAAAAAAAAAAGTAAAAAAAAAAAAAACTGAACAAAATAGCCCCTTAAAAAAAAAAAAAAAAAAGTATCTTGACGAATAAAAACATCCTGGTCTGAATTTCAAGGAATTAGAAAATAAATTAGAGGAGCAATTTTAAAACATTCACTGTTACAATATCTTTTTTGCCTTAACACAGGAAGAAAATAACTGAAAACGATGCTAGTGTAACCCTGTTTCACAGTTTCTATGCAATAAATGAAATACCTCTCCTTGAAATACTGATAATCTTTTTCTAAAAGTTATTTATATATATTACCTCTGCAGTTTGAAACATTCTGAAATTAAAGAAAAACTGCAATAGTTTATGATGCACTGTAACTTTTACTTTTTCTAATTCCTCACGACACATATGCACATTTTAATAAGCTTTTCCATCAAAATCTATGTATGCACACATTTTTTTTTGATTATCTTTGTTGCCTTTATGCAAAGAAAAATAAAGAAACTCAGGTCGGCATTAGCTAATGCCTTGTTTGCCTACCAAATAAGCTTCAATGAAATATTAAAAAAAATAAAGTAAAATGGAAAGTAAGTTTTATTAGAGCCTTTATAAAATAATCAACTCTTAAATGGTAATGATTAGGCATGTATTCTTGGAATCATTTAGTTATCTGAATACTAAACCTCTATGCAAAACCAGAAGAATTTTTTTAACTGTTAATTGGTTTGAAAAGGAAAACAAAGATTAACCTTATTGTTCATAATATAGTTGTAGAAAATCCAGGCTTTTTATAACAATTATTTAAAGGTATTGTTTTACAAATATAAATATGGCCCACAGCAATTTAATACTGAACAAAAAATGTTTCTGAAGAGAAGATGCTTATAGATGTGGGTGCTGTTGAAAAGTTTTGAAAAGCATTTGATTTTCCAAACCACATTTGAAAGAAAAAACAGATTTCCACACAGATTGCTGGCTATGTATGCACTTCTTGCATAAACTCCTTCCATCATTCTTTCCTTCCTCTCACTCCAGCACTATCAGGACAGACACACAAAATTGTTTACTACTCCTTTTTTCACTGAAGGATTTTTGTTAACCAATTATGGGCATTAAATGATTAGCATAGCTATGTTCTAGATAAAGCTCCTTGAAATAAAGATAGATAACAGATATAAAAGAAATAAGATTGTTTTGTTATTTGTAAATGTGTGAGAGTTATAAAACAGTGGAAAACAGGGAAGTACAAAAATGAAAAACAATAGATGAGATACATTTACAATAAAAAGACTTGTGTTGATGAAAGTTTTTAAGAAAAAATGCTAAGTAATTTACAGCTATCTTTTCATGATTATACTCTTCATATGTAATTTTTTTTGGGTGGGATGGGGGGTTGAAGAATTTCCATTTTACATTCACAAATTGAAAACAGTCTACGTACAGCTTTATGCTTTGATCTATGAAAGATCTACACATGAAAATGACCAAGGAACGTTCAGACCTGGACTATTAAGCTTTGATGTATGACATGAATGAAATCCTTGGATCTCAAAAAATGATGAATCCGGAGTGTGGACAACAATTAGGTTCTTTATTGGCCAAGCTGAGGAAAGCTTATGATTCTATTCACCTAAATCTCCCAAACTTGATAATTTAATAACACTTATTCAGCAATTTATAAGCCAGGCTTCCAACACCTCCAGTCTGTATTCTCTGTGCTTTTTGTCATTCATTTATTTCCTTGTCTTAATAACCGCCATTAATGAGACAATATTTTACCTCAAATTTATTTCACTCTATCTGTTCATGGATATTCCCTAAAATTCTATTAATTAATGTTTCATGTGAGAGTTTGCAAAAAAAAAACAAACAACCATTTTGGGAATGATTGGCAATTATCTATATAACTGAGCAGGCAATTTGCACAGTCTTTGTTATAATGGAACTCTTATCCTGATACAGAACTAGAACGAAATGTCATCTCAATTTCAACTTTGTGCTCCTTCATATTTAAGAATGGGTTTATTTCCTCTTATTTTTTCAGTCGGAGAAACAGAATTGCTGGGTCCTGTGATGAAGTTTTCTTATTAATACTGTCCAATCCTGCTTGTAGCTCAGCACACCTAGTGTTATTCCCTTTTATAAACCCCCAACATCTATAGATTTTTTTAAAAATTCAGTCCCTTTTATGTTAGGTTTCCACTGATTGCACTAAGCACTGTTTGTATATACAGAAAAATATTATTGTAATCTAAAAAGGTGGCAAAAGACAGAATGTGAGATAATTGAGCAGAAAACTGGTTAAGATGACTCCAGACACATTTGATTAGTTACACTTCTTTAAAGCATTATAATTTATTCACGCTGATAATCCACATTAGTCACTTTTATTAAAGGAGAAAGAATTGAGGAAACGGCAAAGGGAAAACACATGAAGACACACAAAGAAGGAAATGTGGCTTTCCGGAGCTACCCCAGGAGATGCTGCTGTGTTTGCTGCAGCCATCTCCATACATGGAAAAGGATCTTCTGGCCTGGTGCCCATCANCATGAGCCACTCAATCTAAATTGCTTTGAGGAGGAGGTTGGACTAGATGAACTAGAGAAGTCCCTTCCAACTTAAATTATTCATTAATTCTAAGCTTCCCTTTGATTTTTCTTCAACAGAATCAGCCACACAGCTCTTTTAGCACTTTTCCACAAGTAGATATGTAAAAGTTTTTAGAGAAATGCTCACTGCTAGAAAGAAATCTTAAATGATGTCCTCTAAAGCAGTGTTGCTACTAACACCACTATGGATTGTGAGCAAGATTTCTCTGTCTCAGCATTCTTCCTCCCCAAAACTGCTAGAACTTTCTCTGTTCTGTCAAATATACTTGAAATTGGCCATTTCAAAAGTTATTGGTAAACTTACAGAGCATGTTCACACAAGGTAAGAAATGACCACATCATCTTGTTTTCCTGTGACCTCCTGAATCATCTCCAAGCAGCAGCCCCTCAGTCCTAAGTTTAGTATGATCAGGTAGTTAAAACCTATAAAAATACGGTTGTCTCCTTCATTGGTTCAGCAGAAATTTCATTTACTCTGACTGTATGACTCCTCTGCAGTTCTAATTCACTGCTCTGCTCTCTCTTTGGCCAGGCCAGGCAGCTGCCTCACTTGCATGCTCATCCAAAATCTCCTTTATTCTGCTCACCTGTTCCCGTCACAAGACCTTCTGGTTCCGCTCCACAGAACAGTCAGTCTCTTGACAAGAACATCCGATTCTGGTTGTGCTTGTTGAAGACAAACACACCTTAGCTGGGGTTTAAGAATCATAAATTCATGATGAATCATTAAAAAAACATAAACTCCTAGGACTTAGCAAAAAAAAAAAAAAAAAAAAAAAGGAGAAATTGTCTCTCATTGTGACCAGTACAGTGTAGCTGTACTTCTTTCAGGAGCCCTATATTTACTGCTATGGTACACATATCTTTGCCTACTGTATGTATTAATAGGTCTAAAAAATTAGATCATTTTCTATTGGAGAAAATAATTATTTTTAGACTAGTTTTTATATAGCAAAAGAAAACTGAAGTTACTATGTCAGTAAATTTCTTTCTAACTCACAATAATCACCTGAAAAAATATTTGTGTCCAAACTTTTGGGGCACATTATGTTTCCAACATTCCATTTTCTATTTAGTTCCCTCTCCAAGTCAAGCAAGTAAGCTATTTTTCCTAAGACACAGATGGAGACATTCAGCTCACATGGCCCAGTTTCATTTAATACGACCCGCAGCCATACCAGATTTACTTTTCATGCACTGATACTCTGTTAGTGCTAAATGAGCACTTTCAGTTTTTCATGTATTGAATTTATGGGACAAATTCAAAAGATATTTGGAAATTCTATTCAGCCATTAGCTATGAAAAAGTTTCTCAGCCTTTCCTAAAAGAACAGTTTCTAAATGAGACACAAAAATTCTTCTTTCTCATGAAACACTACTAAAGTGACATTAATTGCATGTGGTTGTAGTTCAGACCTAAACAGAAGACTGTTTAAACCAAAGTGACACCGCAAATTAAGTTTGAATCCCCACTCCAGAAACACTGTAAAGACAGTGGTTCAGACAATAATTTATTTTCTTTTATTCTATTAAAAGCAGCAGTAGTAAATTAGAGGAGAAGAGAGGTTGGAAAAAGAGGAAAGATGACATGTTGGGATTATTAGAATGCTGTAGCAGCTAATTCTTCAGTAATCAACAGGCTGCTATGAGTTTTTTTTTAAGAGTCTCTTAAGCTGGATATTGTACTACTTGTACCTCTGTTGATATTTACTAAGAAATCTTTCACCAAAATTCACGAGTTACACATCGTGTGAGTTTCTTCAATTAACTATGTGATTTTTAAGCATTCTGTATCAGCACTATAACTCTCCAGTCACACATTTTTGCCGTCCAGCATCCTGTACTGTGGGCAGGTTAAAAAGGGCAAATACTGCATAACTTATGAAATCTGGTATTTGGAGAACACAATACTAAGACCAGGCCTACGTGTTAAAAATATCCCAACACTTTTTTTTTTTCTTTCCCCTTGAATATAGATTGTGTGGCCTGCCCTAACAATACAAAAATGTTTGCATTACCTAATTTTCCAAAGAAAAACTGGCAAACGATGAACTCCACTCAATGCCACTGGTCAAACACCAGTGACTGTCACATAAGAAAATGAACGGGTATTTTCAACCATGCTTCTGTAATTACAGTATGTTGTGGACTGACGAATACGTAGTCAGAAAATGCATTTCTTTCAACACCAAACTGGAATCTTACTATTTTGTAATAAAAAATATTCATTGATATTGCTAAAAAATGTTGAGTCTTGCTTAAACATACCAAAATAGTAATCCCCTTCCCAAAAACAAAAGACCACCCACTACCAACTTCAATATTGTCTTATAAAATTCTGCAAAGTAACTTGACACTCTGCCCCAATGTATTTTAAAAACACTAAAGCTAGTATAATTGGATGATTAAAGGAACGAAGATAAGACTGAGTCATTTGACAGCTGCTGAAAAATGAGAAGAATGTTCAACGAAGCAGCAAGAGGAAATTTCTGAAAATGGCAGATATTTCTCAGAAAAAAAACACAAGAAGCATATGTTGTGAGGCTGGTCACAAAGAAATCAGTAACAATCAGATGAGAGACGTCTGTGGCCCAGTGCTTATTTCTACCTTAACCATTTAGTGCCTTGGTTTCTAAAGGAAGATTGGAGCATACAGTAACTGTGTAAGACTATGAAAACCAAACATACACTGCACAAATCTAATCCAGAATATTTATGTATATAAGACCCCAAGACCCATAATGCAAAAGGGCAGCAGAACCTTTAAGCAGGTGAGTGACTTCTGGTTTGAAAAGCACAGAATGCCTGTACTTCAGGTAAAGCCACAGCTGCAAAGATATCATATTCAAAAACATAAACTGGCATACCTTCATTGACCTTGATGTAAATGGCATCCCTCCCATTGCTTACTCACTAACTCGTAATGTGTATATAAGGAACATTACTCAGTTCCCCTAGGTGACAGAAACTACCTGACTATAGCTGGAACTTGCAGATTCCACTTTATGACAGGGGATTTTGCTGACAAATTTTTAGTTGCAGTGAGAAGAGTGGAACCTGCTTTTGGTTTTGTAACTCTCAAAGCAGAAATCACATGGGAGTGTTCTCAGAGAGGAGCAGGGTAGAAGCAGGGAGAGCCTGTACAAATATCAGGAAGATCTGTGGTACACCGAAGGTTGGATCAGGCCTTGCCACCCAGAACAGTTGTTGGTGCTAGGCTGTAAGCTTTCTTCCATGAGATCTCCATAATACAATAGATACAAGACTCATTTAAAATTAAAAAAAAAAAAAAAAAAAGATAAACTACTATAAGTAAACATACAAGCAAATACAATATTTCAAACATCTCCAAATGGAAATATGAAGAAAAAGACTCTCTTACAACTTCTAAGTGATCTGAAGAGAAACTGGAAATACCTCATGGTCTCCTAAAAATCCTAGTCTTGACAAAAAAGTAAAACTTGCTGTCATTTTCTAGGCAGTAAATGTTTTACTGCTGGGAAAAGATTTTGATGTTTGTAATTTCTATTGAAGAGCACTATGAAGTAGTTAAAAATACTGCCACATCTGAAAAACAGACCAGCGGGAAGTATAAGACACTTGTTCATCTGTATTTCTGTGACTTTTCTCACTTGGTATTATTTGCAACCATACTTTCATGTCTGGCAACGGTGCCAACTCTACTAAGGATCATATATTACTTTTATCATGTTGATTACATATGTTCACCAGTTTTGCTGCCTATATATGATTAGTGTGGTTTGCACATACTTAGTGACACAATCCAGAGCATGACATTTTCACAGAAAGTATGTTTACTGGGAAAGAGCTCCTTAGAAGTTTGCTTTCCTTTACAGCTTTGATCTACATGACATCAAGAATCCTACAGTTTGAATATGTGTTTACCATTTATATTATTAAGATCTATCTCCTTCACACTATACGGCTACTGAGCATTTTGCTAGTCACAAAAAATTCCTTTTCTCTTAGGTGAATTTAGTAGCTGAATAAAAGAAAGCCTCTGAGAATGTTCTCATCTGTGAGCTTAAGCTTCGTAATGACTTGACATTTAAATTCTGTTATTCATCAGCACTTCACAGAAGAACTTGATTTGTCTAAATGGATTTGAAAGCCCACAAGTGAAGAAAATCAGAAAAACCTGGTTTTGAATATCAAAAGATTGTATGTGAAAAGTATTTTTACAGGCTGCACGTACCCATTTTATTGATCAATTAACTTCTCCCAAAATGAATTTTTCTGAGACTATGAAAAACCAAACCCTTCCCCCAGCACTTACTGATAAATGTCTTTTCTGAGCACAGCTCTACTAAGAGGGTTGTCAGCCTGGGGAGCCATAGAGACAGATCCAATCTTGAGAACCAAAGTGTCTTCTTTAATTGCTGGATTAGCTGTAGTTAGGAGAAGAGAAAATACGTGTTTAATTAAAAGTCAAATGCACATAGCATGGAAAAATTATTTCTTAAAAAAAAAAAAGAATCTATATAAGAATGTCTGCTAAGGATTCAGTTCTGCTCAGTAGCAACAACTATGCAAAACTAATGAAAAAAACTATAAAATCAGTAGTGTTGTTGTGACACATAAAAGACAAAACTACTGTCATTTAACTTCCCCACAAAGTTTTATCATGCAACTAAATCCTGGTCTATGAAATCCTATTTTCTCTAACCATTTTTTATTTCATCTTTTTTCTGTTCCAAAATGAGTTTGATTCCACAGACTTCTGTGTGATCTGTTTCTCTAATAAGTATCTGACGACATATCTGCATGATAAGCACTTTGAAACATGCACGCTTTTCAATATGGGCTCAGGTCCTTTACAGGTTAAATATCCTGCAGGATATTACAATGTAACCATCCCAGTAGCATTTGGTATGGGTTGCAACAGACACCAAAAGTTCAAACACAAGGACTGAAACAGAATCTGAAACCTGCCATAAACAGAATGAAGGAGATGTAGTACCAGACAGTAAATTCCACAACAATGACAAAATTACTCCAAGAAGAAAAAATCTCTGCTTTCCACTTCATCTCCATCATATTCATATTTCAGCCATGAGTACAAATTCTTCGTTTTAAAAGCACTGGTAATATTAGGTAGGAAACCAATGTTCTGACCAGAAAAAAACAGTACGACATGTCTTGTAGTAAACAAACTCCGTGAAGTTTACTTCTGCTTAGAAGACCACCAGACAATTAGGAAGCTCCTGAGAACATGGGATGCAGGCTCAAAGAGTTCATCATCTGAAGTGAAATGGTTCACTTCAACACCAGTGTGATGGCGTTGAACAGTATCACACTTGCTCCCATATCCAAGAAAATTCAGCAAGACTCTTATACAATGAGTTCATTAAGCAGATATAAAAAAAACACAGGATTCACAGAAATTCCAATACAATATTTTAAAAACACTGTAGGGAATACCACAGTAAATGTGCAGCAGAGTGGTAACACAGGCTACAACACATAACTAGACAAGAACATAAGGGATTTGCTTAAAAGAACCTCATCTACTTAAAAAAGCAAAAGTCAAATTCTTCAGTCCCCAAAGCAGATCAAAAATCATATACGGATGCTTTGGTTGCCAGAACTAAGGTAGAAAAGTTAAGTTGACAATAAAATCCTGTTTGTTACTAATCAGAAACCAGATTTAATTTTTAGATAAAAAAATAAGGCATTGTAGCAACTATCAGAATTCCTCCTACTGTACATTTAACATGGTGGATTTTTTTCTCCTGATACATAAAAATAAAAAAGGAATAAAGATACTAAATATACTTCAGATTCTAACTGTAATTTACTTAGATAGCAAATGCCTTATTCTGAGCAATGGTTCTTAAAACCTATTTTAGGGTAAGAACTGTCATTTGGCTCTGACACTTAGCAAAGCACAATAAACACAGGACTACTCATCATGGCCTCTATTACGTAAGCTTTTCTGATTTTTTTTTAAAGGCTGGCATGGTTCTTTCGTGTACAGTTTTTAGCAGGTTAAGAAATTAAGTTTTAAGATTAAAACAGAAAGAATTACAGGCACTAATATTTTCAGCTTGTTTGTAATAAGTGGTGATATGAGTCATGACTTAGGGTGATGAATTCATATCTCCATTCACTAACCCATGCATTCTCCTATTAGCTTTTCAAAATACGGGAATAATGTAGTAAACATAATCACAGTCATTATGAATATTTAAAACTTTGAGGGGAAAATAAGTCTACACTACCCAGCAGAAATACAATCTAGGAAAACCTTACAGGCCCAAGTATAACAATGCTCTTCACAGTCTCACTTGGTTTTACACACTCATCTCAGTCTTATTTTTGCTAAGCTAAAAACATTACGCTCTTTTAACCCTTCATTGTAAGGCTCCTTCTTCGGCACTTGATTAACATTTCTGGTGCTTTTCAGCACTCTCCAGTTTTATGAATACCCATTTTTATAACACAAAGCAAACTGACATGATATTCCATCACCTATCATATGCAGTACAGCTATCTCCCTTATTTCTTTTCAGTAAGACAATTGTGACTTTTAGGCTGTTTTCAGCCTCTACTTTCCAGGAAGGAGTCTCCAGTCCTGAAGATGCAGTCTGCATACCCTTTTCCTTGATATATAACTTTAGCATTTGAATAATTAGTATATTTTCCACAAGCAGTGCTGTAAGCGCAATGATCCAGATGAATGTCCTATAGAGTCCTTAACATTATTTTTTTCTGGGAAATTCTTACAGAAATGATTTAATATTTACTTTCATATTATTAAATATCAATTTCATTTACTACTCCCAACTGATAATAATTTTTTTTTAGATGTTTAGTTAGCTATTTCTAATTCTTGTAATATTTCCACAGACATTAAACTGGAATATATTTAAATTAGAATACCATGAGACACCATGTTAAACTCCTTAGGAAAGTCTAAGCATATCAAATCTTTGCAAACATTTTATCAACTGAAATTGTAACCGTCATAAAGAATGGAAATCAGATGTGTTTAACAAGACTAATTTTCCATAAAACCATATTTATTGTCATGTAATAAATATCATGTAAATCTTTATTAACTGAATCCTGTAATAGATTTTTCCTTTATGTTCTCCAAGGGAGAAATAAAATTACCCCTCTTAATTTTAATTGAACATCACACTTTTCATTTTAACAGGTACACCTTCAGCTCTCTAAAACCTACTATTCCAAGGCATGTTAAAAATTAACCTCAGAAGACCAAGATCCTTGAGCACCAGTTATTCAGTCTGACTGATTTGAAGCTGTTTAAGAGTAAGCAAGGAGGATGTTACAGACCATATGTTATGACAGACATCAAAGTAGAGAGTCATGCTCATGTGACAAGAATATATCACTTCTACAAATGCAGGACATACGTTTATTCGGTATGCTGCCTTTTCTTTCTCAGTATCAACAAATTTATCATGTCCTTTCTAGTGATTCCTGATATTTTGCTCCTAGTACATATTAAAAGAAGTTCTTATTGTCCTCAAACCAGCCAGATGCGGCTTTTCCTTGTCTTTACCACTTCTTATCAGTTTTATGCAATTTATGCTTTCTTATTTATGGTGGCTGCCATAAAATATTTTTTTTTTCTATTTGTTATATATTGTTTTTGTAAATGTAGCTGTCTTTACTTCATCACTAAATAAGTGTGGGCTGTTGGCCAGAGTTTGAAACACCACTTGCTGTATTAACAAATCAAACTGAGGGAAAGCAGCATCGCTTATTGCAGAGGATAGACTGCTGCCCTCAAGTCCACCACAAAAAGAAGTTACACTAGTGCTGTTGCAAAGCCCACAGAACTTAAGTGTTATAAAATGATGTAGGTGCATTCACAAATGTGTGTGTGTAAACTCCTGAGGAAAATGTTTGAGTACTACACTTCATTGTGCAAGTTTGGTTTTGGACTGCACAAATAAAGAACAATTTGCCTTTTTTATTTTATTTTTTTTAAACTCTGTACAAGAATCACAATTATATGTGTTTGGTGGGAGGATAGTTTAGGTAACTATTTCTAGGTATGAATTGCAGATGAGGGACTAAAATGGAGGTCATTGCTTCTCTACTTATATTGCAGCAATCACATCTTGAATTGTACAACTCTTCTTGAATTAAGAAAACTCAATAAATAGATAATGAATGAGGTCTTATGGGAGCATATATTGATGATATGCAACAGTTTTCTAACCTAGCACACCAGTAACGTGGGTCATATTCAACCCTTACACCTCGTTATTGTTTCTAAGTTCTACTGGTCCTGAAGACAATAAGCAGCAGAAGATATAAGTGATTTATTACACATTCAGAAACAGATGAAAGTTTGTAAAAATCTGGGGTGAAAGATGAGATGCAAGGAGAATGGAACTGATTTACATATTGATGACATTTCAGAATTTTCCAGTGGAAGAGATTAACTGACTTTCTTACTAAAGCTAATCTTCAGCATTATTCTTTAGAAGTGTACATATTTTTTCTACCTACATTCACATTTATCCATAGGAATTATATATTTTGCATGTGTTTTGAAACAAGGGATAGCAACCAGACAAAGGATTTCTTTTAATTTCTTTTTAATGAAGTATGCAGCTACAGAGCCACAAAAGCATACTTTTAAAAAAGATTTCCTTGACAACATGCCCCAGAACTCCCTTCCAACCAGAATCATAATTCTTTCTTGCCAACACAGACAGTCTAATTTTATCTTCCTGTTTGCACCATTCTCACTTGGAAAATTGTAGAGGATGCTGGCAAAAAAATGATCCAAGTAAATTCTCACTGTCTGCGCTTCTTGCAATTAGGTTACAAGAAAAATTTAAAACCTGTACTCTTAGGATTATATTGTGTGCTATCATATAAAATGGTAAAAAAAAAAACAACATACCTGTAGGACTTCAGTAAGTATATCGTGATACCAGTAAAACACTATTTTTTTTTTTTGATCTCTAGAAGAATTGTTGTTAATGGAAGTGATCACATTCCCTCTAGCTGCTACTAGGTGTACTTTTAGCCTCAGCATCTATTTATATACAAAGACTGTAATAATGATGTAAATATATTTTATATATGATGGGAAAATACTTTTTTAAAGAAAAATGTATTGCTTATGGATCAAATGGCTAATTACTGAAAGAACAGTTTACGCTATCCACAATTTTGTAAATAACTGGAAACTTCTTACATAAGGGAGTCTGAATAACTTCAACAAAGACTTACTAAACAAATGATAAACTGTATATCTGTTGGGCATCAATCACAAAATACAGTTTGGAGAAAATGATTAAAATGAAATAGAATACCTAACCTGCTTCACTATTGAATGGTTTCCTAGGTGCCAATTTCCACGAGACCTAAGGCTCCCTGCTTACACGCCATTGCTGGAACAGGAGTCTACAGAAGACTGCATTGGTATCAGCATAATAAGAACTGACAAAAGAATCACCACTGCAAAACTGCATTCTCTTTCCGCAGTTCCTGACTTTTTTTTTCTTCTTTTTATTTTTATTTTTATTTTTAATAATCACATTTTAAATGAAAACTATCAAATTATGTAGGTACTGGGAAAGCAAAGATCACATAAATACCTACAATTTTTTTCAGCAACTCTCCAGAGAACTTGGATGAATGACAGATGTTTTCTACCTCTGCCCCTTAAAACTCTGAAGACCCAAGCAATTATGCTAAATGTAAAGACAGTAAGGTCAGCAAGATAATTAAGTTAGAGTATTTGTCTACAATACTGAACAGTAAAATTCTCTATCTCTAACATAAAATACTGTACCTTCTGCATTATGATGGTCTTCCTCATTTTTGGGAAAGAAGACTCTTATTACACCAGTGTTGATATAAATCAGAGGCAAGTTGCGAGAAGTTAGAGTATGAGTCCTCATAGGTTGGCCTGGTGATTTCCTTTTCTCCTTTTGATTCCTTGGCAACCTGGCTTGAAAAATGCTTGCAATTGCATTAAGCAAAGGAAAACAGAGGACCACATCAAAAGCCTGAGCAGAGAGAAGGATCTCATGAAGGAAGTGAGGAGAACCATCAGTGTGACCTTCTGATAGCTTATGGAATGTTCTTCTTTCATTTCTTGATATCAGTTTGTGCCTGACATTTTTTGTCACAGCTTTTGTATAAGTTAGAGAAAGAAATCCATGCTGTTGGTGTGAGCCATCTAAAAGTTTTGCAGTTGTCTGTTTCAAGGAGAAAAAAAAAAACTGCTGCAAAAACGTACACATACAACATCAATTAATTCTCTGTTAGTTAGGATGTTTAAGGTTCTAATTTTCTAACAGCTTTCCACCCTCTCTGAACCCCAGAAGAAAATTCACATTGCTAGTGACTGAAAAATGTAAAAAAGCAGTAACTAGGAAAAATATTATTTTAACAGTGTAATTGTTATTTTAACAGTGTAATGAACATTTTTGATAGAATTCCTATATGATTGTTCAAATATTACCTTCAATCATTTGAGCACAAAGAAAATCAACTATATTTTGCAAGCAGTTGCTTTTTTCAGCATCTTCAAATTTGATTAAAAATAATTTAATGTAATTTAAACCTCATTAATAGAACACCTTTTTCTTAAACAACTAGGATATATAGCTTAAATGTAGCTTAAATGCAGCTTAAATGCTGAAAAACTAGAAGCTTTTTATGATTAAGTGAATTAAAACAAATTAGAAAGTTAGATTTCCTATAAGATCTGAAACAAATAGAATAAGATAAAGTGTCAATATTCATGAAAAAAATAAATCAGACCCCAAAGAACTTCCACTAACGTAAGAAGATTCTATACAGTCATTCATTTGTGAAGATAAAAGGCCCAATGCTATTATATATAAAGTCTTCCAAGGATAAACCGGCAAGAAAAAAAGGGTTTTAATATCTCACACTGAGATATTCTGAACCAACAAGTAATGTTCTAAACAGGTAAAAGAAAGACACAAATAGGAAATAGGAAATTGTTAATTGCTGCATTATCACTATCATGTAAAGTAATTTTAAAAGGTTGCACAATAGTATACTGCAGTAATACCAACCACTTAAATCCCCAAGTACGTATCAGAATTACATGAACAAAATGCAGTGTTCAGTACTCTGAACATTACTATATGTGCTTACTATTAATATAAATGAATCCTATTGACTTCACTGGACTGCCATTATGCATTGCCTTGTGAACCATCAACCCTCATTCCCATATCTAGTCAAAAACGACTAACAATTATTACTAAAGGATAAGAGGGGAAATAACACAACCAATATAATCAATATATGCAATAAATATATTCAGTACAAAAACAATTTAGATGAAATTGAGATTTCTTTTTTTTTTTTTTTAACCCAACTGGCATTTTTTAGTGGAAGTCCCGTAAAAAAAAAAAAAAAAAAAAAAAAAANAAAAAAAAAAAAAGATTCTTACAGAGGGAAAGAAGCCAGAGAAATTACTGAAAGGGTCCTGTTTGCTGATGGGTCGAACCAACAAGGTACGTCTGTTCAGCTTGTCAGTACAGGAAAGGAATACACCTCCACATTGCCCCAGAGACCAAGAATCTTCCCCAAGGCTTGAGGTAATGAACAAAGCATGGAAAAGAAGAAGACAAAAATGCAAAAAAAAAAAAAAATTGCCATAAGCAAAAGAAAAGTTTATGTTAAACTTGCACAGTTCTACATGTTCCCCAGGGGTCGGTATTGGGACCCATCCTCTTCAATATCTTTATCGATGATTTGGATGAGGGAATTGAGTGCACCCTCAATAAGTTTGCAGACAACACCAAGTTGGGGGGAAGTGTCGATCTGCCAGAGGGTAGGAAGGCCCTGCAGAAGGACCTGGACAAGTTGGATCAATGGGCAGAGGCCAACGGGATGATGCTCAACATGGCTAAGTGCCGGGTCCTGGACTTTGGTCACAACAACCCCGTGCATCACTACAGGCTTGGGGCAGGGTGGCTGGAAAGCTGTGCAGAGGAGAAGGACCTGGGAGTATTGGTTGATGCTCGCCTGAACATGAACTGCAGTGTGCCCAGGTGGCCAAGAAGGCCAACGGCATCCTGGCTTGTATCAGAAATAGTGTGGCCAGCAGGACCAGGGAGGTGATTGTCCCCCTGTACTCGGCTCTGGTGAGGCCGCACCTCGAATCCTGTGTTCAGTTTTGGGCCCCTCACTACAGGAAGGACATCGAGGTGCTGGAGCGGGTCCAAAGAAGGGCAATGAAGCTGGTGAGGGGTCTGGAGAAGAAGTCTTATGAGGAGTGGCTGAAGGCATTGAGATTGTTTAGTCTGGAGAAGAGGAGGCTCAGGGGAGACCTTATTGTTCTCTACAACTACCTGAAAGGAAGTTGTGGTGAGCTGGGGGTCAGCCTCTTCTTGCAGATAACTAGCGATAGGACTAGAGGGAGTGACCTCAAGTTGCTCTGGGGGATGTTCCAGTTGGAAATTAGGAGAAATTTCTTCTCAGAAAGAGTGGTTAGGCATTGGGACGGGTTGCCCAGGGAGGTGGTGGAGTCACCGTCCCTGGGGGTGTTTCAGGAAAGGTTGGATGTGGTACGTAGGGACATGGTTTAGTGGGTAGTATTGGTGGTAGGGGGACGGTTGGACTAGATGATCTTGGAGGTTTTTTCCAACCTTAATGATTCTATGATTCTATGATACGTAACTGCAACACAAAGCCTATGCCATACCTTCCCCTAAAATGCCAAAATTCAATTAGATAAAGCAAAAAACTGGAATAAAAAAGAAACTTTGTAAAATTTTATGTGAAAAGACAACCTATTGCAGGAGGTGATAACATAAGAAAATAAAAGTATAATAGAATCCTGCATACAGAACATGGACTTACCCCTGGATTTTCAGCAGACAGCTTTATTAGAATGAGGAGGAGAATGATTACAAGAATCAAGAAACTGAAAGAAAAACTATACTCAAACACATTAAAAAATCATAGTATTATTTAGAAAAAATGAGTTATTAAGAACTAAAGTTTTGCTTTGTGCTGTAATTCTTGTAATTATTCTTTTTAACATACAAAAGAATAAAGAAAACTATCTTGCTTAGGAAGAGTTATTCAGGTAAGCACCTTAGTTTACTAAAGAAATCTCACCAAAAGCTTTTCTCTGCATTGTAGAAACATTCCTTCAAAATGTCCTGACTGCCAGCCTTCCCCTGGCCTGGAAGACAGAATGTTCACCTTATCTATTCTCTGCTTTTGGTTTTAGTCCATAGAAATTTAATGACAGAGAAGGGTACTCTGAAGAGATTATGAAATGTAAATGAAAACAGTAACAATTTTGTCACGTGGAATGACTTTAAAAAATAAAAAAGTTTCGATATAACTTTAGCAAACAAGAACACCCTGAAGTTGAAAGTTTTTCCAATGGGAGCATTAGGCTCCTGGCAGTGAAGTATCCTCTCTCAAGCTTTGCATAGACTCTGTGGACAATGCAGTTTGTTAAGAGCATCTGGCTACTGGGATCCCAACGCATTTTAAAGCAGCATGACTTGATTTTAAAAGATTTTAAATAATTAAGTACAAACTTTGATTATCAAATATTACCATATGTTCAAACAATAACTCTATTTATAACTCAGGCAAAAGAACAGGAATCAGATTTTTTTTTTTCATTTTAGACTGTTGAATAGAAAAAAGTCTCAGAAATGTCATTAAGTTGATACTATAACTCCTTCCTACATAGGCAAGGATAAGAAATGTCCAATAAAACCTTGCATTCGTAGGCTCCTAAGTCAAAATGATTTATGCTCCTAAGTATTTTAGCCATTTTCAATGCCAAAGAAGTGTTCTAAAGTTTTCAGTTATTTTTTTTCTCCCAGGGAATAACACAACAGCTATCCTGTTTTCTCTTAATTTCTGTCTCCCATAATAGAATCTGTTGAGCTGTAACAGCAAACAACAAGACAGTTGATCAAATACTATGCAGGTATCTCTTGTTTGTGTTCACATGGCCAATACGTGCTAGAAAGGTGGAATATGCAGCACCTCTACAGAACCGTGCATTTGGATGCCAAATGAAGACAGTTACACTGGTGCAGCAAACTAAACAGGAAGACTTGCTAAGTGGCAAGACATGTAGTAGCTCTAACTACCTAGCCTAAATGTACATAATGTTGATGACATATTGGTTGACATTAATGTCTGAGATTTTACTCACGCATCTCTGGCAAAACACTATACCATGCGACAGAGACACAAACAATCAGCTTAGATCCTTGCATTACTGTGTTGCTGAACCACAGCAAAAGAAATAACTTCATTTGTTAGAAAATTCTTTTTAGTATCTAGGAGTATGGCACTGCAAAACACTAAACACTGGCAAATTGCTAAAGTTAATGTGTCATGAAATGGTATTTAAGGAATTTGCCATACAAAAGTTCAGCTAAAATAAATGATTTTTGTCAAATGGACCAACAGAGCAGTAAATGTGAAAAAATGCTCTCCTAATCTGTAATGATTTCCACATATTTCTTTGGAATTGGATATCATTCTGAGAAAATGAAATTCTGATTTTGCTTACTTAAAAAAGATAAGATCTATCTCATTTAAAAGAAATTAACAACAACCTTAAATTCAAGTTAAGAAATAAGAAAAAAAAAAAAAAAAAAAACCAACTGCCTCCTTCTTTCAGCCTGACATTATAACAATGTAACTCCCAGGAATTACCTGTTTCTGTAATGGTCAATATTGAAGCTTTCTATTTTACATTTGATTTTGGTATACACATCCTGCATGTCCACTGACGCGCTGAGATCTTCTAACTCGCTGACAACACAAACTTCTGAAATAGTCCAAGGAGATAAAAGCTATTAATCTGAAACCGGTAACTTCGAATGCAAGAAATAAATCTGGGACACTAATGTTTTATAAATACGATGATGCTACCTCTGATCAAAGGTTTTTCATACAGCACACTTTTATTCAACTGTCATAATGACAGGAACCAGAAAAAATCCTATAATCCAAACCTTTTAATACAAATGTGTAGAGAGACATATATGGGGTTTTTCATTCAGATTTTCATAGTATAATTCCTGTAAAAAAATACACGGATATTTGACAAGATGTTTACTTTAACAACACTAGAGATTTCTTTCTCTCATGTAATTACTTTGATAAAAGGTTCAAGTACATCTCTTTGAAAATCAATTTAATCACTAGTCTCCTTATTTTTTCTCAGTTCTATGACTAACAGTGTTAATCAGTGTTTCCTAACAACAACATATCTGAAATCCTTCAGTACATTTATAGGAGTTCCTTTCAAGCAATTACTGTCCAGATGATAATCAAACTGTACATATTTCTCTTTTTTAATATGAAGTTCAGACTTCCAATGACCTTAAGGATTATACTGTAATAATTATATTAAATTTAAAATTGAAATTATCAATGCAAAACTACACACCTACAGATAGACATACACAAACCATACTACTAAATCATATCAAAAGAGAACATGATTGCTACCGAGACAATAAATGCAGTCTTCTATTAAGTAAAATAACTGACTTATTTCCAATATAATATAATCATCTTTCCACATGGAGGATGAAGTTTATGTCAAAGAACAATGCTGGTTTCTTTTTACATGCACTAACCTAACTACAGCTTGTTGCTCTGATCCAACCAATTGTTTTTGTATTAAACAGTGTCTAATATTACCAATAAATGCTCTGAATAGCTAATACTGTGTTTTGAAATAATGTATGGAATTTAAAATAGTACATTAGGGGAAAAAAGTATTGAGTACCTGTGCCATTATTTCTAGGATCAGGAGCAAACAATTTTATAGTAATTTTTGGCAACATCCACTGCATCCACAGGCTGACACGTCCACTTGAGACTCCAATATTACTTGTCGTTTGTTCTAATGTAATGGAGTCTGAGAATGGAGAGTCTTCACCACCCTGAAGAGAATCACCCTGTAAAAAAGAAGTAACAGCTCAGAAAAGAGTATTTGCTTTTCACCACTGCACATTTTTCTTCTGTCAAAATTGATGTACACCTGCCAAACTATACACATATAAATACAAACAGACTCACTGACAGTGTATTTGAATTAAGCCATTTTTTAACATCAAGAAAACAAAATAAAAAAATATATTATCCTTTTTTTAGGTAGAGATAATGGATTCTGGCGAAGATTATATGGTAAAACTGTGATGTTTCATGACTTAATTCCAATTGGTATAGTGAGCTTTCCTCAACAGCCTACACTAATGTTGCAGGAATTGATAGGAATATTCTGACATGCAATGGGAAAGGAGAAGCAGTCTTGTGCATATCTGAAGGGCAAAAGAAGAAAGAGTTGTTAGAGGTGCCAAATGGAGAAGATCCCAGTATAGCAATAACACTTCCATATTGCATATACTGCACACACTTTTTTTTTCCTCCTTCTTCTATATGTTTTCTTGTAACTGCTTGGGAAAATGATTTCACAAAATAATAGCTCTGTGTAAGAATTGGAAACATTTTAGTTTCAAGTTTTTAAATATTTCTGTTATTTAAAAAGTTGATTGTCACTTGTAGTATTCTTAAATAAATGATCTGTTGACATATGGGCTTGCAGAAGCTTCTGTGTCACCATTAATCTTCGCTCATTCCCTAAAACATTAAGGGCTCAACAAACAACACATAAAGGTCTATGCTTTCAGAAAAAGAGCATGACATATGAAAGCTATACTGAAAATTTTGTTAGGAACGCTTATCAGAGGCCTGCAGGCAAGTTCTGATAATTCTTCATGGGACAACTGAAAAATTCACCAGCAAGAGGACTTCACCAGAAGTTTCCTATGCCAGAGCTTAATGGGTCCAGAGAGGAAAGAAAAGACGCAAAGGTATAACTGCTCCTCAGCTCTTAGTGTTTACGGCCTATTAAACTCAATGCAACGGACATATAAGTCACCAGTGTCAACCACAAGCCACTAACAATCCATCAGCACCTTCACTTATAACCCCACTAAATATTGCAAGTTTTCTTCAATATTCCAGCACAAATGGAAAAGAAAAAGGTATTTCCACTTTGATTCATTAAGACCAAGTTGTTTCTAACATACCAATAATCACCCAAACTTTTAATGAAGGTTTTGAGGATTACAAATTGTAAATTACAAAGACCATTCCTGGGAATTCTGAGATTTACCTAATAACTAACCATGAAGACAGCCTCAAATCAGACACACACAGAAGACATTGCACTGTTTGACTGAATCCACTTTAACCTGTCAGGCAAAAAATGCTAATGAACTTACTTCAGCTTTGGAAAAAACTTACCTTCAGTAGCAAAATTTAAAATCTGACATTACTTGATTCATTCTGCAGTCCAAGATTGTGAATATGGAAATTCTGTTAGCAACCTATTTTCTGGGTGGGTAGAACTTATCCCAGACCAAGCAAAATAGCTCATATGGAAACATTTACGTTGATAAATCATATTTTCAATCAACTCAGGCCTACAGTTTAATCACAGGATTTCTATCCTGTATACATTTTCTCTTATCAACATCCTACTCGTAAGACAAGACAAAAAGGTAGGTCAAAATCTTACAAAAATTTTGTACACAGTTCAGTATGACTTTGGGCTATTTGATAGACACCAAATGGAGCAGATGACATTGCGCTGTTAGAATTTTTTACATAATGAAGAATATGATTACTTTTTCCCATCTTCTTCTTCAGAGAAACAACAGCTTCTATTTCAAGCTTTCAGCTCAGTCACTCAAATTAACATTTACTGTTTTTTTTTTTTCCCAGCAAAACTCTTAGAGGACACAGATAGAAAGAAAAAACAAAGGTATTTTATCAGTGTGCAGCTACC
The DNA here is from genome assembly GCA_013399115.1 of Anseranas semipalmata. Classification (NCBI taxonomy): domain Eukaryota; kingdom Metazoa; phylum Chordata; class Aves; order Anseriformes; family Anseranatidae; genus Anseranas; species Anseranas semipalmata. The sequence continues at coordinate 214,093 of VXAA01004026.1, read as the reverse complement.
TTTACCCTTGAAAAACTCAGTGATACCTATTAAGATTGATAAGAAAACATCTAGGCTGTCAAATCACTGACATACAGAACTTACCCCTCCAGATATTCATTCATATGACAAAAGGAGAGCTTGTGCACCTAAGATACGTTACTGGAAAAGAATACCTAAATGTGAGACTATACTATCTGTAGCATTTCAACAGACATAGTATGAAGTGCTGATATGAAAACTAAGATTCGTTTCATCTTCAATTTTCCCAGTGATAGTGGTTTTGCACTAAACAAATGCATGAAACCAGGTATAAGCATGACTGCTTACAGCTCTGAACAGACTACTTGTAGAGCCATCAGTGACTGTCTTTTGAAAAATAGACTACAGAGAACTGCAGAAAATTAGCTGCTAATAAAATGAGGTTTCTTAGTGGAGTACATATACATTTCAATCGCCTCATCTCACTTTTCAAAGCAAATGAAAGAAAAGAAAACCTGCCATAGTTCAAGTAAGACAAACCTTCAGGCTAAGTACTGATGATGGGAGATGGTATATAGCACTGTAATGCTCATACCATGGTGAAATTACACAATTCAGAAAAAAAAGAAATATCCTACTCTCATCAATTAAGTTTTAAGAAAAATCAGTATCATTTGTGAAGAGCAAAACTTAAAGAAAAATGAATCCAGTTCTAACTTTACCGTGATTCAAGACTATTAATCAATCTAATAGTATCTTTTCACGATGAATAAAGTACCTAGTACATAATTCAGGTATGTGGTAAACTGTCTATGTTCAAATCTGTGTTGACTGTACTAAAGAAATCTGTTTAAAAAAATCAAGGAAAAACATGTCCCTGCACTTACTTGAATCAAAGCTGTTGTTTTAACAATTAACTAGTCCAAATTTTTTAACCGCTAAGATTGCTTGTATCAGAAACAGTGTGGCCAGCAGGACTAGGGAAGTGATTGTCCCCTTTTACTCGGCTCTGGTGAGGCTGCACCTCAAGTCCTGTGTTCAGTTTTGGGCCCCTCACTACAGGAAGGACATCGAGGTGCGGGAGCGGGTCCAAAGAAGGGCAACGAAGCTGGTGAGGGGTCTGGAGAACAAGTCCTACAAGAAGCGGCTGAGGGAGCTGGGGTTGTTTAGCCTGGAGAAGAGGAGGCTCAGGGGTGACCTTATCACTCTCTACAGGTACCTTAAAGGAGGCTGTAGAGAGGTAGGGATTGGTCTCTTCTCCCACGTGTCAAGTGATAGGACGAGGGGGAATGGGCTGAAGTTGCGACAGGGGAGGTTTAGGTTAGATATTAGGAAAAATTTCTTTACTGAAAGGGTTGTTAGAGATTGGAACAGGCTGCCCAGGGAAGTGGTCAAGTCACCATCCCTGGATGTATTTAAAAGATGTTTGGATGCAGAGCTTAGCGACATGGTCTAGTGGAGGGATTGTTAGTGTTAGGTCTTAGGTTGGACTAGGTGATCTTGAAGGTCTCTTCCAACCTAAAAGATTCTGTGATTCTGTGATTCTGTGATTAGAGATTATTAATCATTATTAATCAGTGGTTGGTAAACAGCAAACAGAAAATACTTATTTTTCACAAAAAAAGGTCACGATGAAACATCATGAAAACATTCCCTAGGAGAAATATTTCATTAGTGTACAAAAAGCAAGTTCTGTTATAATTGGGAAGATCTTTTAATTTAGTCAAAATGTGTATTGGAGCCACAGATATGGAATTAGGTTGCTGTGTAGAAGTGAGACTAAAACAGATATTAGTCACTGGATTTGTGAATACCATGTAGGAATGAGATCATAGAGTATGAAAAAGGGACAATGAAGAGTTTCAATCCATAGGAAAATGAAGTAGCTCAGCTTCAAGAGAACTAACGAAAAAGGGCAAGAAAAGCATGTGATAGTTACAGTCCTAACCTCTGGAAAGGTGTCTCATTTTGAATCTAAAACTGAGGATGATGCAGTCTACGCTAGCATCTTAAATATGAAATGTCAAATAGTGTAATAAATTGGCATGCCTATATATATTCATTTTCCTATGACAGGTTTTGTCTTTGTTCTAAGTAAATAATTCTTCTAGATGTTGTCTAGAAAATTCCTGATCACTTATTAATTGCAGGGGGGTGGAGTGGAGAGACAGAATGAACAAATGAATGAATGAATAAACAAACGAACATACACAAACAGAACTGCAGCTATCAAAGACCTGTAGAAATAAACCGAAGAAAACTACCACCTATGCTTTGGTTTGAACGAAGATCAACAGCTTCTTGCTTTGTAAAAAAGCAGCACATAGCGGCCTATCAATTAAATGTGTGGTCCTCATGGAGTCCATAAAGGCAGCAAGAAGTGCAGTTAGCCTAGTAACTAAGACAAGAGAAACACTGCTCTCTTTATTTGAGAACAGACATGTACTGGTCTGAAGCAGCTGGAGAAGAACCAAAAGAGTAAGAAAGAGATGAATCAGAGAGAAAGAACATTTGTCTGTGTGTGTATGTATGCATTCACACATGTGGTGGAAGGAGCAGTAAGCTGAAATAATGGGTGAATTTGAAAGAGCTGAATTTGAAAGAATTGAATTTGAATTTAAAAGAATTTGGGAAAGACTGTGGAAGTACTTACAAAAGACAAGTTACAGAAACAAGTGGTGAATGGATGAGTGCATTGGTCACAAGAGAGAGCTAGGACAGTTAAAGTAGGAGATTCATCTGGTTGCTTTCAACTAGATCTCCTGAAGGGAAACATCCCTATACACCTTTATCCACCCATTTTCATAACACTTTTTCTTTTAGAATCCTTTCTTCTCTGAAAAGTTCTTATTTGTCAACTGGCTGACAGCTTGTTTAAAACACTAACAACTAGCACATAAACAAAATGGGGGAAAGGACATTTTCCT